>JAKLLW010000030.1:0-80410 GCA_022814695.1 Neocatenulostroma microsporum
CGTCTTGATCTTGGAGAGTGACCAGTCGCAAGGTGGGTCGGCAGCTGATGGTGGAATCGCCATGGTTGCGAAGAAGTCCACCGAAAGAGTCGTTTGATAGTGGGATGATAGCTGAGCGATTGAAATATCGAGTGCTGGACGAAATGTGTGAGAAATTGAGCGAAGTCACATGGTCGCAGCAGCTCACTACACAAGATCATGGCTAGCAACATCCCAAAATCCCACAACTTCTCCCACTGTATAGCTCAAACAAGAGCTTCTAGAAGCCATCCTCGTCTCAGGTCTTCCGCAACCACATGCCGATGCTTCGGCGTTGAACATTTCACCATATAAAAGCACAGTGTTCAGGTCACGTTACTAACCTAGTCAAAGCTGGACTTCGACTAGGCCACCTACAGCATCATCGTGGGGAAAACCACAGAGATCAGGGCCTTACAAGCCTATATGCCTATTGGATAGGCCAACATGCAGCCGCGCCGCTTTCTCCGTAAGGGTAAGCGGCGGCGGTGGGCGAAGTCACGTCGTGCTTAGAACGACGACAACGCCAGAAAGATATCCATCCACCCTATGAGGTCCTCTTCAATGTGTCACTCCGGCCCTCACTGGTTCATCTTCGAGTGTGCCAAGTGCAAGTTGAAGACGTGCCAGAGATGTCCGCAAGGACTGGAAATCGCGCGTTGCGAATGGGTCGGTCGCAAGCTACGGACCGTTGAGGAAACAGCTTGCTGTTGCCTTCCCGGTTCAGCTTCTCGCAAGAGAGCCTGGATCTTTTGACATTTTGTAGCAGCCCACGCATGAAGTTGCGCGGGCATCGAAATTAAGTTTTGACGTCGTCGCCTCTTCCATACTCGAACTCGAACACGAACCGCCGTTAGTAGGCATCGAAATCAAATTTTTGACGTCGACATTATTGAATATCTCCACACTCGAACCCGAACCGTCAATAGTCGTTAGACTCGTCCGTGGGCCGCTGAGCTTACTCATGTCCATGGGCACCGTGTCGCTGGTATTGCACTACTTCCAGCTGACGCGAGCAACATATTTTCATCATGCTCGCTTGCTTCGGCAAGGTCTTGGAGAAGAGACTGACGTTTCGAGACGATGGTGACTGTACACGCTACTGTCGCGGGCACTACTAGGCGTTGAACGCTTGCGCTTTGAATGGCGATTGGTGCACCGTTGATGGCTATACCATGTTCCCTCTCTCGCTAAATCCTAGGTGACCCAGCTCGTAGTGCGCAGCCGGCAACTTCTCGATGCCACGCGGCCAAGACCCAGCGCAAAAGCAAGACGAAGAAGTTGGGCTGCAATCTTCCCGCGAAGCGAAGCAACCTCTGCGCCTTCTGTAACGCCCCTCCGCAGTCCCGCGAGCCTCGTTCGAATTCCCCATCCACCTTCCTCTGCACTCAATGTAAGACATGCTTGCGATGCGCAAGCGGCAGAGGTTCTGACCACCAGACGGCTAGGAAACAGCGCAAAAGCAAGACGAAGAGGTTGACCTGCATCGGTTGGGCAGAGCTTTCTTCAGCGCTCGCAACCACGCATCCACGATCGCCACTTGCCTCATCTCAGATTCTTCCCCGATCCAAACCTCATACAATCGATCAGACAAGTCCGAGCAAACAAACTTCACAATGGAGCGCCCCCCTCCTAAGCGGCGCAAGCGAGATAGGGACACTCTCATTCTCACTGTCTCCTCCCCTTCACAGCGCACAGGCAACCCACCAACGAGCAAATACGTTGAAGCACGCACCGGCGTCTTCTACGTGGTCGAACTCCGACAACTCGTGCTTGAACGCCTCCCGACGATCGATGATGTGTTCGCCTTTCTCACAGCCATCAAGATCTACACGACCGACATCGGCAGCCTCGGCATTGCGGCAGATCATATCATCAGCAACAGCGAAGATGCCGCAATGAGGTACCATAACCCAGCGATGGATCTCAGCGATTGCGACCACACCGCCCTCCTACCTCTCGACGCTTCGGGCCTGTGGTGCGCTTCGACATATCAATACACACTCAAGCTGGCAGAAGGGGCGGTGGAAGGCATTGGTGGATTCAAGAATGAGCTGGACGAGGCACGCAGCAAGCAGTATGGCACGCAACGATACGGCTCCGTAGCGGTGATCGAGTCTTTCTTGGAGAAGCAAGTCAAACAGCGCTGGTTTGGACAGACTGAGAGCATACATCTCCATCTCCTCGTTCGGGAGCAGGACCGTGGATCTGGTAAGAGCTTCATCGATGTATAGAACGCAGTGCGAGACTGACGATGCTTAGATTACGGCAAAGAGGCGCTCGACGGCCTGATTCTCGCCGCCAAAGAAGGCAAGAGGTACAGCGTAGAGAACCCAGTGCACAAGGACTACGTCACGGGCTCCGACCACCTCATAGATCACCGCTACGCACTCAGGCGTACCCTCTACAACGACTGCCTCGATGTTGCCTGGAACATGGTGCATTGGCTGTACGATGATGCCGAGAACCAGCCATGGCGGGATTGGATCGATCACGTCTTTGAAGGCAAGAGCTTCACAGACTGGATGTTCTCCCATTGCGATTTTGACTGTGTTATGGGCGGTGATGGGGGCTGGATCAATACTTACGGTGTCTCATTGTTCTTGATGCTGAAGGAGTACTTCCCGGGCGACGAGATGCGCGGACTCAAGGCATGGTTGACGATCGCAGTAGAGCATGCATGGCTTGCTTTCACGCGCTCTGAGCGCTTCAGGCAGCATGCGGAGAGATTCTTGAGTTACAACAGAGTCACGGTACGGATCCCATGTAGACAAACGAGCACCGGTCTGGATCACGGAAGCAGAGGCAAGTTACAGCAACTTCCGTGTCGTCTACGGAGAGTGGCCATGGAGCGTGGCGGGTATCAGCAAGTCAGATCGGCTGTTCGTCCAGCCACTACCACCGAGACGCTAGGCACACATTGCTACATTCTGGCCTTTCCCGCCAACGCTCCTCCGAATGGATTGCAGCGACACACGCGCACACGAACGAACATCTACACAAAACTACCTGGACGATCGAGTGGTCATTGACTGAGGTATGGAAGTACGGTGCTTGTTCATGCACTACGTTACGGCGGCGAGTACGGAAGGGCAAGCGGAAGAGCGATCAGCATGGAGGCAAGCATTAGTATGAACATGGAGAACTGGCGGATGCGAGCGGCGATGGTGACATTGGGGAGCTGCGCTGGCAGGAGGGCCCGGAGGAGGGTGAACGAGCGGCTTACGCAGCATTCGCTAGAATCGAGGAGATGGTGAGATATCCGGAGAGCAAAGGATGAGAGACCATTTTGTAGAATATTGTGCATACCCTCCCAACTATGTGGGAGGAGGGCTACATATAGCCTATCTACGGGGTTTGCTACACCCCTTTGTCCCTGAAAGACAGGGTGCAGGACATACAGTCCAACACATTTGGCAAGGTAGACGAGCAGAGTAGGTTGCCTGTCATTCATGTGGTCGTCTGAGGAGGTCCTACCTCATTTTCCAACGCCGTACACGTATCGGGCAGTTCCATGTCGATGTTGGTAACGAGAACTTCGACGCCTAACAAGTAACAACAAGTAACAGCAATCGGTCGCCGCTCGAGAGAGTGTTTGTGAGCATGCAAAAGGATGTCCAGCCGCACCGTACACATGTAGACGTCGAAGAAAGTGACGAGGTACTATCGGCTCCTCGCCGGCGAATTGATAAGACGATATATAGGTACCAGCTATTTCCAGTGCCTTTCGTAGATAGATAATGTACAGTTAGCTTATGTAGTTTAGTGGTCAAGAGGAGGAATCAGTCGCTCGCCGCGGCACCGTGACTAACGAAGTATCATTGATAGAACTTCGCTAACGTAATAACAGACGACCTATACTGCCGTGTTCATTATCCGGCCATATCACAGTTCAGTTTCATCGAACTGTCTCTTTTTTTCGATCAATACAGGTCGTCGAAAACCTTTACGCCAGGTAAACAAGGGTGAATATCACTTTTTGGTACTGCTGCGATCATCTCACAACCACTGTCCGACTTGTCAAATTCCCGTGCTTTTTGTTTCGACGTCCATTGGACTGCCTGGCGAATTCAGCAACTCGCAGTATCGTCACAGCACCCCTAGCAACTCCTAACGAGCTAAAAACTCCCAAGAGGAACATCACCACCCGTAACATACCAACGGGAGCGTCAGACATCACCCTTCAGAACGAAACGCCGTCCAATGATAGCCAAAGACACACCAAAGGTGGCTGTCTGGCGGCTATATCGGCTCGCGAAACCCGCACAGCATACCCAGCGACCTCGACGATCTTCCCTATACGAAGGCAAACACCACCACCACCACCTGACCCACAACCTGGAGCAACCACGCCAGACCTCTAGACTAGATGCTTACAGTCTTCCCTTCTTTCACAGACTACCGGACTTTCCGGCGCGCAACAGTCCCTCAACATCGGACTTTCAACCACGGTCTAGCTACGCCTCCGGGTGGCCACAACGGCGGTATGATCCACTAATCTACGCCGTACGCTATGCGACCGACAACATCTCCGGCATCCACGACCGCGACAGACATCACTCTTCATCACGCAACATCGGTCCGGTGACGGCTAAGAACACACCCAAGATGGCAGGATTGGATGCAGCAAGGCTCGGGCAGAGCACAGCAGACCTGCCGCAGCAACAGGCCCAACAGTCCGTGGAATATCTCCCCATTCCACTCGGCAAACGTCCTTTCGGAGGCGACGACGATGCCAGCGCAACCCCCGAAGCCACTTCCTACGACTCCGTCAAGCGCGGCCGCAGCCTACAGCAGCGACCATTCGTGAAGCGCGAGGCCGGACTCAACGACACCAAGAAGCGCCGAAAGAAGAACCCATGGGGTGACGTGTCCGAAAACAAGGCAGCGGCACTCTTGAGCTTGCCGACCACAATCACGGCGCCCATGGCTGCTGGATCCATATGTCACGCGCTTGCGTGTCGAGGATATCGGTCATCCCTTCCTTCAAGACCACACATGCAGTCGCAGCACTCGAGCGGTGTGCCTTCAACGCCTGCTCACCAACGGTACTCACACACACTCGCCATCGGAGCACACTCCCATACTCTCCAAACCACACAGACAAGTCGTGGCAATCCAAGACTACATTCACCCAAGCACGACCTAGCAGATATGATGGTATCTGTAAGCGCACGCCGCCAAGATTCCGGCAGACTGCTCTAGCAGGAGCGCAAGATCGAGGAGGCTTCTTGAAGGAGCTGAAGCGCGAGGTGGAAGATCTTTTCTCTGCGCGGACCATGGAGCAAGAGACAAATCAAGCGCTTCTCAAGCATATCTACGGGCTAGAGTAAGATCGGGAAGAATGTCAGGCAGATTGACTCATCGCTGCAGGTCTAACTACGGAAGCACTCGAAGAGCAGAAGCGTATACGCCGCCGATCTTGATAAAAGCACGTTCCTCGCTCTGAAGGCGCAGGCTGAGAGGCGTCTCCAGCTCATCATATCACTTCGGGGTGATGTGGCGGACCGCGAAACATGATACTATGGCGCAGTCCCGCCTGACTCCCCGTCGCCGAGTGCACTCACGCTCGCCACCGCCCTACCGTGCGAAAATTCCTCAAGAGCTTCATCAATACCAGCGTCGCATCACAAGATGGAAACCGCCCTCTGGCAGACCTACGCTTCGAAGCACGCGGTGGCATCCTCTTCGCCTCAGAAGTGCAGCATCATCCTTCTTTGAGACCGCAAATGCAGTCGCAGCACTCAATCTCGCCAATGTACTCGCGCTCAGCGTCGCTCAACAGCGCAGCAGGACCTGAAGGCGACACTCGCATACATGATTTGCAGCTGAAGAATAACTTCAAGCCATATGCATCTCTTGCGAATTCAGTAGTTGAGACAAACTTTGCCATCCGAACGGAAAGGTCGCTCAGATGTTCCCGCGCGACGCCTTCAGCTACTCGTACTCAGATACCGTCAAAGAAGCATCGCCAATGAGCTCTCGACACCGGCGGCCAGCAGTCAAGTTCATGTATTCGATCGTGATACCCAAGATCCACGACACCTGATCAGCGCCAACGTTGCCATACAAGCTGCGCCGGTCCCTTTCACCCAACTCGTCGCGAGTGGCCCTCTCGCGCCGACAAGCCATACATCCACGAGCCGTGCGGCGTGTGCTTCAGCCACCCGATCGACGTCACGAAGCACTCTTTTGGCAGGGACGGCAACGGCACATCGTGCCCGAAGCTGAAGGATAACGCGAAGAAGCAAAGAGAAGGAATTCGGAATATGTTGGACAGTATGTTGGACGAGACTCCATGGGATGGCCATGACAGCTGTCACAATCCCATGAGGGCTACACTTTGCAGGACCGACAGCCCGGTCATCCAAGAGCACAGACCGCGACGACTCGGGCCACTGTTCGAGTGCTCACCTCGTCTACAGGGGACAAAGCTTGAGCATTCTTGCGGGGCCATCTTCAGTGAGGTCAACTCCCCGATCCATAAGAACTGTAAGCTTGTTCAGAACATCATTCTCATCGCCGCAGTCTCGAGTGGTGTCACAACAGCGCTTCCATCTACCAGACTGTACCATGCGTGAGGAGCGACCAGCTGGACTACGACGACGGGTTCGTGTTCCAAGCCGCGCAATTCATGTACGATCATATTGGCCAGCCTGCAGGCAGTAAGCCGTTCGCCTTGACTGTCTCGCTCAACCACCTGCACGATACGCTCACTCACTACCTGCGCAATGACGGATATGAGTGCATACTGGGTGGATGGAAGTACTTCATGGGGAGTAGCTACATGGATGCGAACGCAGACTCACAACGGACATCTACCCGGTTGATGTCGGGTCGCGGGTTGACTGTAACGATCTGGATATCCTAAGACTGTGTGCAGCACGCCTTCCAAGAGCAGCAGGAGATCACGTACTGCAGGGCTGCCAATGCAGCCAAGGACCGCGAGCGCATCGCTACGCTAGAGGTACATCTGCAAAATGCCGTCTGCGCCCTGGGCTTGGAATGTCTTGGAGGAGGTGCAACGATTGTGCAGCCTGCTGTCCAGCTGCATCTCTAGCTACGAGCGCCGAACGCGCCGACTCAGACGGTCACGCCGGTCCCGAACACCGTCGTGCCGGCTCAGACAACGAGATCACCGCAGGCCGTGACCCCAGCCCAGACGATCACTTCCCGTATGCTCCCGAACCCGGCCGACCGATGCCTCTGGGCCGGGTCTAAGGGAGTAACCTGCATCAGCAAGACATCATCTACAGGTTGACAGCCACTAAAGATGAATCATTCCAAGGGCATCGGAGCGCTGCAGTCGCATCTGTGCAAGGCCCCCGCCGCCCCTTGAACGTCTTAAAGAAGGTGCAACGGACGCGCAGCTCGCCAACCATGAACTTCAGCAGCCTGCGTCGGCATGGCCTCTCATCAAGTGCAGAACGTGCCCACTGCGTTGAGACAGGCCGCCATCTAGCAGCTTTTTCAGGCACCACCGGAGATCCTTGCTGCGCTTCGGACTGTTCCGCGGGTTCAGACTTCGATGCCAGGCCAGACTTCGACACCAGGCCGGACTCCGACACCAGCTGAGACCGCCATGCGCACTCATGCGGTTACTACTCGCATGGCTCCGAGCCTGAATGACTGTGGGCTCGGTTGCAAGTTCGTGACGTCTGCGGAATCAAGAACAACCGTTGACAATGCCTTCTACAACATCGTGCGCGAGATCCGCAAGTACAAAAAAGACACACCCGCAGGTACAAAAGAGACATGTCCGGATACCTAGGTGGCAGCAATGCGCGACAGAATGGTCTTCACGACAACATGGAGATGGACGGCCGGGATGGAGGCGTCTTCGGAGCGCGTCCAAGAGGCATACCCGCAGCAGCAGGGGACTATCTACAACATGACTGCTACCGGGATCGAACATCCCAAACGCATTTAGCCGCTGGACTCGCATCTGCAGAAGGCCATTGGCGCCCTCGAACGTTTTGAAAGAGGCGCAAGTCTCGCTTCGACTGTCTGGATCATCCACTCAGCTATACCAACGAGCAGAAGTACTCGGACATACAAAGACATGGAAATCGATGATCCAATATGCCCAGGGTGCGCGTAGCCAGAAACCAGTAAGAATCGCAAGCGCCTGCTGCACGTCTGCGACCTCAAAAGTCTCGACTTGACGGATCAGTAGATCAAGAAGGCTAAGCGTACCTACTACGGCGCTGTCGCCCACATTGACGACTGCATCGGCAGGCTGCTCGAGGCTGAGTCCGAGTCCAACGACGCCGTCCCTGGTTCGGATTCAAGCTACCTGCGTACGCCTGCCAACTTGGATATAAAGGACTCCCTCGAGCTGACTCATTCGGTATCCATGAGCGCCGGACACCACGACAGCAGCCCGGACCGATGTCGAAGCTGGATATCGACACAAGTCCAAGGCGCCATAACCACTCAGATGGTCACTCTTCATGTAACCCCGAACCCGAACGATGACGTTCTTGGGCCGGGCCCAAGAGAGGTGTCTGCAGCAGCATCTCCAAGACGACTGCCATCGAGATGCTGTAGTAGCACTTGTGGAACGCCGCCGACGCTCTCGAACGTCTCAATGCGACAGTCACCTCAGCTGGCTGCCCATGGTACCTAGAATTACGTTCGGGCAAAACCAAGAGGGCGGTATCGGTCGTCGTGGGCATAGCATGCGACGGCATGCTGGCAATCTAGGGTCCAGAGTCGGAGTACAAGTATCAGGCGCTAAACCTGCTGCTCGAGGCTGCAGCGAGGAGCTTGGCGGATTGCATTCCGTAGACTTGCGATGAAGGAAGTACGGAAGACGTATGTAGAGGTGTATGATTGCATACTCGCGCATAGCAATCCGACGTTAACAACGGTCGCAGGCCTGCGCTCGCACATTCACATCATGAAACATACCCGTGATGAAGATATAGTTAACCAGTAGCTATGGACGCGGTGAGTGAACATCTTGAGCAAGAGGAAAAGAAGGTTTTGGGAAAGCGGACAGCAGGCATGGCAATCCGCAGCCGATGCCAGTAGTAGCAACTGCGGTGTCCTTGTCTCCTACGCCGGCAGCCGCAGACGTGCAAAAGCGACCGCTTTGTTACCCGCAGCAGTGATGAGAATTGGGCTGTCACGTGGCACTGACGTGAGGAACAAGACCATGGATGCTTATAATCAATCGAGAGTCGTAAACGTGATGCAAGACGAAGAAAGAGTAGTAAGAAGCTCCTCCTTCGAGACGTCCATTTAAGGCCCTCGGAGAATACTTTCCCAAGCCACGACTCAGGCTTGGAGACCACGACTTCCACAACAGAGAAGGCTCGCTCAACATTGAGATCTAATGAGAACTCGAACAGGAAGAGGCGCTTGAATAGGGTTCCAGATCGCCATGGCCAATACCGAAGCCGCCGCCGAAGGATCTGCGCACCAGGTGCAAACCTCTAGTGGTGCGGTGGTGGCAAGATGGCTTTCGAGTTGGGCGTCGACACTATGCCGTAATGATGGAGGAGAAGGCTTCTTCAACGCTTGGGCCTGCAGCTGCGACCCCAAGCCCAGGAGCAGGCGGAGAGCTAAGCGAAGTTGGCGATCACCAACGCAGAGCCCACGCGGAAGGGCTCTGGGAATCTTGTAGAGAAATCTGATGATGCTGCAGGTGACAAAGTCGTCTCCAAGCTTCCTGAGGCTATGATCGTACTCCGATGAGTAGCAACGGCTCAAGTTTTGCAAAATTCCAGAGAGCGCGCACAGCGATTCCAGCGCCAGGGACGCGAGTATCGGACCGACGTGATGTACTCGCCACTCCGCATGTGAAGATTCCAAAGAGCCGAGCTGAGCAGATCCGCGAAGTAGAGGCGAAGACCGGAAGGCATGCGTTCTTGTTACGGGTTGTAATGCGGATGATACCGTGCATACAGGCGCTATGAAGGCGAAGGGTTTGCCCTAGAGTTTTTTACTTTCTCATCGTACTGGTACGACTGGGCGGCGAGCCAGTCGACTATCAACGCGACGAGCTATATCACTCGGCATTCCATGGTGCCAACATCGAGATGGTCGAGATCCAACACATCCGGGAGGAGACCGCCCAGAGGCAGAGGAATCCGACCTTGTTGCGGTATTACTGGTGATTCTGGATAGCGTACAGCGAAGCAGTTTTTCAAGCGGTAGAGAAGACCGAAAGTGTACGGTTGATCGCCGAAGTCTTGATGTGTCGATCAAGGTGGTATCAGGGTAGATCTTTGCAAGAGCGCAGCAATTTGGCGGTCATGGAACAAGTGGTTACGGATGAGTACGCTAGCGAAGCAGCTGCGGTGGCGGACGAGTAGGGTAGGCTGAATGTCCCATTAGCATCGGGCATTTTGGGCGTCTGTCATTGCAGAGGCAGCCCTAAGTGGGTAGCTTAGCACTTTGTAGTATGATGATTCTCTTCGACGATGCATCAAGTACAGGAGCAAGAGCTAGAGCGATCGCGAGATGACATGGTATTGCGTGGACGTCCCGCCGTGTCTTCTCTACCACCCCTGCAAATTCCCTTTGACCCGCTGCTGGCTTCCTGCTCAGGAAGTTCATATAAATCTCATGCGATGCAATGCCAACCGAAGACCACGCATCTCCATGAAGCATCCTTCTCCTCCCTCCTGCCTTGTCTAGTGATCTTGTAGAAGAACGCCTCTTCGTGTGTCAATACCTGGTGGTGCGGCGAGTAATGCAGCTTCGGGGTCTCGAACAGTACCAGATTGTGCATTGGCTCTGACGTTGCGACTAATCCCTCGCCGCCAGTAGCCTATGAGACCGCGAGGCGACCGCTCGGCAAAATGCTCATGGTAGTCGGCATGGGAGAAGGCCAGTCGCCGTAGACGATCGTGAAGTTTGGGTAGCTATTGGCCATCGAGGCAGCCCATGCAGGCGTGAGGAGTGGATGCATCCGGGTCTGATTTGGAATACGGAACCAGGCAGTCCTGCTCTGCAGACGCGCCTGAGCAGCGTGTTGGAAGGCGAGAGTCGTCGAGATCATCTTCTAGTACGCTTCGGCGAAAACATGGATCCAGTACTGCAGCGGCTTGATATCGCCTGGTGCGAATGCTTCGAAGAGTTTATTGAGCTTGCGGTAGATTGCAACACCTCCCCGTAGAAGCCAGAGATACAAAGAGTGTTGAACCGAGGTGGCAGAGAACTGGGTTGGGTCGAAGTCCATTGGTGAACCTCCACAGACGATCTCGTAGAACTCGCGCCATGGCTCGTCCTGGGCGTCTTGGTACATCAGAAGGATTTCGCTTTGGCATACAGCCCAACGATCAATCATAAGGTGAGGCAGAAGTTGCTGATTGCTCCAGTGCCTTGGTAACGATAAGGACAGCCATGACACGAAATTGACTGCGTTGAGGCTGTTACGGCCTGTCTTTTGTTAACAATAGGCTTTGTACGTAGGCAAAGGAGCTTACCGGAACGACGCCGACGGTCCTTCTCTAACAGAACGAGGTGGATGTGTGCCGTATCGAGGTCTTCTGCCCACATATAGTGTGCCATCTTTTTGGGGCTTTCGCAGACGGACTGTGGATCAGTAGGCCGCCCAGCTCGCGCGGTATCGTACTGTAAGTGGGTTTCACCAAAGAGCGCCGCGCTATCGCCATTGTCCCTGTCATCTAGTTCATACATACTCTGCACTTCTCGCAAACACGAGCGAGCAATGAGCTCCTCCGATGTTGTCCATATGCCGTACGTATCCATGCGGGTAATGGCGCTGTGGAAGAGCATACGCTTTGCTCCCATTTCCGAAACGTACTGTTCAGCGATGGTCTTGCTGTGATATACGGCCGCTATATGAAGAATGACGTTTGGCCTGACGATAGGCACGTCGTAAGCCTGACTGAGGGCTACCTGGTCTTCCGGACGGTCTAGAAGGTCGAGAATAAGGTGGAAGATGTCGGGCTAATAGAGAACGTCGATGCGAAGTTTCAGCCTCTGCTTCCGGACTTCATGTAACTGGTAGAGCTCCAGTTTGCTGCGTGGAGGAGGCCTGTAGACGACGAGGGCCGTTGTAGGTGCCATTGCGCCTGTGGTGAGGTTGTTGTCGCGGTGCGTGAAAGAATGTAGGAGGATTCTGCAGGAAGTTCTAGAGATGCGTGCGGTCTTGTGAGGGGAGAGGTGGTTTGAAAAACTTCTTGGGACGAAAATAGGTATGCAGGGTCCGGTTAACGCTCCTTCCCCGTTTGAAGGTAGGGGAGATCGCGTTTCGAAGCTGCGACTTGACGAAAACCCACTGCATCTATCGGAAGCACCATACCACTGCCTCTTCTCCGGCCGTCCTGCAAAGCAGACATCAATCAAATACAATCAAATGGACGATCAAATGGACGATCAACCGTCGTGCTTCCGCGACATCGACCTTACCGCCGCAGAGGCCAGCGCGCTCAAAGCGCTTGAGATTGAGCTATGGATGGACTTTAAAGACAGTGAGGGTAGAAAGTGGATTGTGCGTGGCTATGTGGAGGACGAACCGTTATCTGGTCCTCTAGAACACAAGCTAACAGCTACATTAGATGTCA
Organism: Neocatenulostroma microsporum; assembly: GCA_022814695.1. NCBI lineage: Eukaryota > Fungi > Ascomycota > Dothideomycetes > Mycosphaerellales > Teratosphaeriaceae > Neocatenulostroma > Neocatenulostroma microsporum. Next base: position 12,561 of record JAKLLW010000030.1, read on the forward strand.
GACTGGTAATTAGACTGTTAGGCATCCACGAGTACCTGGAGACTCGCCCCGTAGGAGCGATCAAGCGTCTAGAGCATGGCTGGGTGTTTCGGGGTGAGGTGACTCGTTTCGAGATCACTAAGAGCTCCTAGCTATATGATTGCACATATTTGCTCTAATATAGTTGTTATACTGACGATGATGTAGCCGCATGACCAGATACCGTGTCGAGCAAGCCCGCCTTCAGCCCACAGGGCAGCAGCAGCAGTAGCGAGAGCACTTTGTCTTCTTGGGATACACCAGACGATCGCATCGCTCGCCGAAAGGCTCACAGAGGGCAGCCGTAGCGCGTAAGGCCTATACAAAGCATGCAAACACCACTGCCGAGCAGGTGACACAAAGGATACGGTTCCCAGTTTTCACATAGGGCCCTCATGCTACACTATAGCCCTACACGCAGTGGAACAGATCTTTCGCTGCGGAAGAATCCAGATCATTAGTTGCAATAACTACATAAGGATGCCTACATTCCTGGACAACGTTTCATCCGTCAAGACGCCAAAAGGTCGATAACACAGCCTTCTGAGACAGCACGCTGACGGAGATCGAATATGCAAGCAGAACATCACTCAAGATTGACAAGACTTATCAAAAGACCCGCGTAGCAAAGCCATATCGCTTCTCCGTCTATACCCACATCCCTCAAGCAGCTGCATTGCGTGCCGGTAGGCCGAAAAGAAGATCCAATGCCCGGGATATCAAGCCGTACTTGCATTGATACGACTGACGCCACTGTCTAGCCGCACAGCTCTCTTAGAACGGAGACGCCTACGTCAGCTTCTGAGAGGCCAATACCTTAGCTTCTGATGGTCCTTAGCTGACGGAGACCAGACTTACCGAACAGACACAAAACAGAGCATGGCAAACTTTGCTAAGGAAGCACGCATCTCCATTGATCCACAAGCTATCCAAACATCCACATTCGACGCCAGGTAGTTCTCAGTTCCTAAGGATGGCGGAGATCTTGTGGGAACCTTAAGCTCGTTGATCGACGTGAGCGCACAATCTTGCGTGTCTCTTACGCAGCCAATGCTAGAATTGAGCCAAGATAGCGCTATGCCACAGCCTCAAGCGGCCTCTACCTTACCGAAATCAGATCTATCAAGCAAGGTGGCATTCGAGGCTCCCAGCGCAACTGCTAACATACTACTATGGCAAGATCTTCGCGGCATCGCCGCTCTCTCGGACTCTAGCACGCGACAGGATTAGGCTGAGATATGCCAATGAAGACCAAGATCTCGGGATTGCTATTATGGTACTTCAACGATACGAGCACGACCTCCTACCCATCTTCCGCAACGGCGAAAGTGCATAGACGCACCTGACCAGAGCCACCCCTCCAGAAGAAGTACTACGAGAACAGTTTACTGACCACTCGAGGAGCTCCTAGAAGACCACTCCCACAGCATGCAAAGTGTCGTAGCAACGCGACTTATGTCATGGCCACTGCTGCTCTGCGAGAAGTGAACAAGGAGGTGCTGGCAGTTTTCCTGCCTCCCTAAAGCACTTTGCTGTTGACGTCCGATGACTTGTGTAGCAACTCGCCCTGTGTGTAAGATGGTGCAGACGATCAATGACTAGCCAGTCCTCCGTTTGACACCTATGGTCAGAGTTTGCCACGGAAGCTGGAACTTTGCAAGACCGCTAGACTTGCTACAACTAGCGACAATGGGCGCCATGAGGCTCAAAGGCTGTACGCCGCTCGACACCGACTATTCTCTCACTCTAGCAGCCTCGAGCGCTACACATACATTGATGCGCATTAACACAATCTTGTACACCAGCCATATAAGCGAGACGTCGTTTCTATATGCCGCTAGTAATATCTGCTGTTATATAGACCTCCCGCATCCCAAGGGCTACATAGTCGCTACAGACTACTGTGTCGAGCGGGAACTACTCTAGTGCGACGGCCATTATGCGAAATCGCATGAGTGAATGCTTCGCAGAACTACAGGCCTACCATAGACACCCTTCTCTTTTCAAGTGCGGCCTTGCGACAGCGACTACCAGTGCCTTTGCCGTCTTAACTTGGGGATCACGAGAAGCCAGATGTACCGTTTGCATAGCATACTGAAGGAAATACCAGCAGTACAGCCGGCGAAATGCCTAGACAACAATCTGAGAAGGACTCTTGGGACTTGACTCACAGGATCGATGGATGCGATCGTGGATACCACATGCCCACAATCTGACAACTAGTGAGAGACAACAGCCATTGGCAAGGCGTTTACGAGGGTTAAAGTGTATGTTCGGAAGACGTATCACGCAGGAGCAAGTCCGCAGACTGGAGATAGACCTTGAGGATGATGGAGTGATTGGTACCACGATCGTGGCCCAACAACATCTACCTAGCAGTCTTCCGGCCGTAGCGGCCTTGTAACGGACTTCCACAGTCGCTGGAGTATCCACGCCTCCTCCGTCTCTACCTTTACGTCATTTCCACTCTTCGAGTCTTGACAGCGCCTCCTTTGTCACCACATCACCAGCAATGTTCATCGGCAACATCCTCGCGGTCGTTGCTCCCAATGCGCAATGTCGTAAGAACCTTCAACTTGAATTTGCTCCACGTATCTGCAGCGACGATCGACAACCCGGCGTCAAGGTGAGGATGGTATCCCGAGCCACTGATTCGCACCTCGCACGTCTTCAAGAGCCGGAAGGGGTCATACTCTGGGGAGCAGATATCGTTTTGCAAGCTATCTGATCGCTTGCATCCATGCTGTAGCCTGAGAGCTTTCGCTTCAACGGGTAACCGTCCACCGTAGTCTACTAGGGACTATTGGCTATCGCCGACACCTCATCCTCCATTGACATCCTCATACATCTCCTTGCTCCTCGTCGCAGCCTGCTTCTCCGTCGTCGCCTTAGCCTTGGCCCTTCTCTGCCGGGCTACCTTCCTCATCACCATTCTCGCCATCGTTCTTAGTCCCAGACTTCATCGATATCGCCTTTGCATTTGGACTCTTCGGATTAGCTAGACAGTGGTCACTGGTCAGTGATCGACACCCAAGCAAAGAGAGTTTCAGTCAACTCACCGGAGCTCCTGCTCACGCTCCGCAGCCCGCGGACCCACAGCAGCCAGCTTCCTTCTTGTGGCATTCCGGGTATTGTTGGGCGTCTCCAAATCTGCCATATAGGTGTCGTTAGCCGTCATCTGAAGATTGTTCCTCTTGTGAACGTCCGGGGAGGCCGAAAATTTGGGACAAGATGACTGAGTTAGTGGCTTTGTTTCGCCGTCCGTCTTGATCGAGGGAGATGTTCCCAGCCCTTACGCATTCGCTCTCGCAGGTTATTTCTGACAGCCTTGTAGACAAGGTCAGCGCTGCTGGTAACACTACAGCCACCTAGTGTTCAGATGGTCTTAGGCGTCGTCATCAGCGCAGCTCTAAATCCGATCTGATCGTCAATCTGTTCTTACTCGCAGTAAGATCTCCTCGCATCACACTCCAGACCTTTGTACAGCCCCACGAGCCGCTTGCTCAAAGGCTCGTAGATGACCTTAGAGGGGATGAAACCAAACTACCTCTTCAATGCGCTCCTCTTCCGCGCTGAAGCGCGGATTGTCGACTGGATCCATACCGCAGGCTTTGGTGGCGGAAGCCTTGGTGTTAGCCTTATTGGTTGGTAAGGCAGACAACTCGCTCGACGTGGTCTTCAACGCGTTGAACTCTCTGGCCTTTGCGATCATCTGCGGGTCGTACATCACGAGAGCAGTCTCCATTAACCTCCATGTTAACGTCCTCAATGGCCTGCTCAGTATCTGCCGCACTGTTTCTTGGCCTGGCCTGAGCCTTCTTGCTCGGTAACCATACATCAGCCTTGTCACCGTCATCCGCACCCTCCTTCTTCCCACTCTTCTTCGGCGTGGCCTTCGCCTTGAAAGTCTTCTGATTTGTGTCGGCTGAAGAGGTCGATGTCCGGGGCTGGCCGGATTGGAACATCTTGAGGCCTGTGGTAGGTGGCCGTCTTCGGTGTGGAACGCTCCATCACTCTTGAAGCCAAGTAGCTGAGCACCGCCCGAAGGTGTTTGGACGTGGGTGCTGGATGAGCTCGCAGCCTTGCGGGACGTGAAAGGTGCGTTCGGATCAGGCAATGGCGAGTGAGAAGTTCCTGGACATCTGCTGGCTCGTCAGCCTGTTAGTTCGCCTTTGCTAGTAGCAACGGACCGTAGCTGCTGCGTCTGCATTGGAGGCAACGCTGGGTACGACAATGCCAATCACCTCAAGTAGGAGCTCAGGTTCATGAGCGTTCTCCTCGTCCTTCGTGGCCGATGGACGGAACGGCAACTTCTCCTTGCTTTTGGCCGTGTGTCCGAAGCAGCCTCCTTCTTGGCAGTCCGCAGTCTGTTACGTAGTCTACTGCGTGCTCTTGTGCCCGCCTGTGTCTGTGTGCTTGCAAGATTGGAGCATGCGTTTCTCACCTCTGTGAGCATCGGCTTCTCGGGTGACTTGGTATCGGAGGCGCTCGTATTGGAGGCTGGAATGTGCCGTTTTCTCGGGGACGCAGAACTAGTGGTTCGGGTTATGTGATTTTGGTTGGCGGATGTCGTTGGTGTTTGCGCGATCTAGGTGGAAGAGTGGACGCCACGGAAGCTTGCGAGTATGTGCGGGCTGTGGTCGCTCTGCCTCGTGAACGACGTTGCTACCACTCGGACCGCTGCCCGTACGATGCGGCTGCCTCACGATCTGTTGACAGCGATGTGAAGTGATTACGCATCGAACAATACCACCTATGCCTGGAAAGAAGATGGGGCAACCATCCTTTCCGTCGCAGTGTTTGCCTTCGCCATCGTACGCTCACTCGTCGTGCAGTCACTGTCACTGAGGTACACAATAGGGGCGATTGATGCGACAGTGGAGGAGTCTCTTCTTCAGGAGCTTGCTAGAGCAAGAGCATGATGAAAAGGTAGATCAAGCAAGGCTTGATGCGGAAGGCCATCAAAAATTGCTCTGGTCCGCGCGGCGACGACGGATCGGTGCTCGTAAGCTTGAGGACGAAGGCATTCGTGAGCGCCCCGCCCCTAGAAGGCTTAAGACATGTTAGCATGATGGATGGGTGTATGGGGTGAGGGTATGGGTAGAATAGGAGAGACTTACTAAAAGTTCAGCGAGGGGAGAGAGAAGTACTTATGCTGCCGGAGGCGGGAGAGGCCGGACTTTCATCAATCGCTGCTGAGCTAGACCAAAGGGGATCACTACCGGAGTGATCAAAGTAGAGAGCGCCTAAGGCTTGCCGCGCCGACAGTGTTGTTGTGGAAGGCAAGGCTGACGTTGAGGGTTGAGGAGTAAAAGTGTCTGCTGCGATGACGATTGGGTCTTTACGAGTTAAGAACAACGATATGGCATTGGAACGAGTGCGAAACGTGATCATGGTAGTAACCTAGCTGTCGGTGCAGCGTTGTCTGCCGAAACCGTCTTAGAAGTCTCAAAGTAACCCGACGTTGATCGAGCCTAGTAGATTAGGTTCACTATCCACCTTTATGCCTTTCTTTCTCGCGAAGATAATGTCCCGCGAGCAATGCCTTGCAAGCGCTGACGGTGCCAGCGCACAGCACAGTTTGGCCCTTCCGGGGGACGCGAGTATCCATGTTACTACCCTGGAACGACCACAAGCCCACTTCTCACTGCCCCCAGATCGCTCCGGCGGCTCTTCGTCAAGCCAGACATCACCAGGAAACGCTGCCTCCAACGCGTCACGCTTCTTGCGGTAGTACTTGCCAGCGCGGCCAACTTTCGCCATCCCATCCTTCCACGACTGCTTCAGACCTTTATGTCTTGTACAGGAACATCCTTGAAGTGGGCAGCCCAAATGAGCGTAAGGGTCACTTGAATGTGTCCCACAATGGCATCTCGCGGTCCGGCGTCCTTCGCCTCTTTCAATGATCGCAGCACCTTTGCTGCCATCCACTTTTTGGCCGACATGGCTTTCACTCAACTCGAGAGCACGTAGGCGGGGATGCAGAGCCGAGAGTTGAAGCTTGTCGCCCACCTCTCGAGAAGTCCTTGATGGGCAGAGAGCCGCTGCCGATGTTGCCGGTATCGAAGTGTTGTCTAAGCCATTGCCCTCTTCCAACTTTGCTGCGCAGTATCTGCTACTGGAATGTGACTATCCCCTCGAAGCTTTGCGGTGATGGTATGCTGTGGACTAGTAGGAAGTCTTCACCTGTCCTCGTGTGTTGCTCGCGCATGGCGTAATACTCGCCGCCGGTGTAGGTGGTGTGTCACCGCATTGCCCTCCCGACTTGTTCGCTGTTGCCGAAGTCGCCGGTCTCGGACTGTGTGAGTAAGCTGTTGAATACAGGCCTAGGTAGACGCGTCCGACGTCGCTGACAGTGTAATCTGGGTACTCCGTGTTCTCGGTAATCTCGTTGATCGTCTTCTGGCACTCACTGCAGCGGAGATGCACTTCGGTGGAGTGCGTCTTGGGAGGATGTGGGTGCTCAGGGGTTGCTGTGGCTTGTCAGTCTACTGCACGTGCACTGCAATCTAGGAGAACATGTCTTACTGGCAGTTCTTCTCATTGCATTCAACTCTGGGCTAGGCATCTTCTCGAGTTGTCGTAGTCGTTGATTACGTGTGAGGGGGATGCTGGTATAACAATGCCGCTTCGCCAGGCTACGAGGGAACATTCTCACTGGGTTATGCGGCTGTTGCGTGGGTGAGCAAGACCTGCAATGCTTTCTTGTGTGCTCTCTATTCTCCTTGACACTCTTCTCGCCACCGCTCTGGCGAAGATGCGCGCTGATGGCGCATGTATTTGGAGTCCGCCGGTAACCTGGCGCCGTCTTCGCTTGATGACTTGGGTGCATGTTGCCTGAGTCGCTTGGTGCTCCATACATATGCACCTTCTGCAGCTGTACGAACTCAAGCTCGCCGGGAAGTTTGACGACTGCCCGAGCGTTTTCCTCGGTGAGGCTGTGGGTTGGCACGCTGTTGGATTGGGTGGCTTGTGGTCGGATACGCGCTTGGCGATTATTTTCTGCTTCAGTGAGCTGCGCGATGGTTTGCAGACGGAGGAGTGCTGTAGATAGCTGGATACTGTTTCAATAGAACTTGGTGAGGACTTCGTACCAAATTCACGGTTCGTTCGCTTCTTGGGCGGTTTCTAGTGGGGCTTCACTGTTCTTTCCAGATTCAGATGCGGCGTTTCAGATTATTATAGCTCTCCCTGACGTATGAAAACTTTCTACCTACTCCCAGGTATAGTACAGCATCCATTGCCATCCTCAGTCTCAGTCAGATATCAATCAAACACCATCAAACCTCAATCAAACCTCAACAAAATGGAGATGAGAACAATCAACCTCGATTACATCGAAGCCGGCTATTGTTGAATAAGGCTACTTAGACCCCGTCTTAAAGGGACAAAGGACAGGCTGCAAACAGCCTGTATAGGGGTATATAGACCCCTCCTCCCACCTATGTGGGAGAGTATGCACAATCTTCAACAGCTACATCTGTAGGCTCGGCGGAGTCAGGATACGTTGTGTTCTGCCGGATGGCGCTAGTGGTGAGCGCGTCGTAGAGGGTGTCTTGCTGGAGAGCCGTAAGACTGCCGTTCCAAAGAAATCCACAGATCCATTTCGCTGATGTACAAGTAGGTGACTATGGCGTTATATACCTGGAGAAGGCTAGAGCATGTAGCGACGAGGACGAGAACGAGCTGTGCATAGGCATGGCTATGGTCTACAGAGTGTTGGTTGTGCGGTTTGAGATGAGCCGCGAAGACTTCTCGTATGTCCTTCTACCACAATTGATCGACATAGAGACTGACCAGACTGTAGCGAGCTCACGGCATACCGCATGGAAGAAATAAAGCGCAAGTTGGAAGCAGCTCAGCAAGCAGCACAGCCGCCGTAGCAGTACTTTGGCTGGTTTTAGGTAGTATGAACAGCCGACTCCCTCTCGCGGCAGTGTCAATAAGACCGCCCGTTTCGCTATCTGCGGAGCAACAGCATCGAACGATCGTTCAGCGTACTCACAACTCACCTGCTGAACGTATCACTACTAAGCTGAAGCATGCAAGAGCTCACATGTTTTCCACCAGCGTATGATACCACCAAGAATCTCCCAGAGATATGGCGTGACCCAACATGTACTGCAGCCTTACCAAGTCACGAACAACACTGACCTCACTAGGTGAGCACGATCTCCACCACCCGCCTTAGTAAACGTGCATCTTCACCGTACACCAGAAGCTTCACAACGTACTATTCTACCACGGGAAGATACGATACGGTCTTCATGTGCCGTGTATCACACTAACACATCTTTCTTCGCACCTCTCAGCAAGCCGTATGTGCTTGGAGCGCCTGAACAACTACTCATACCATGGACCAGGGACGGAGAACGCTCACTACGATCTCAGCAACCGTAGCAGTCCTTGCTGAGCGGGAACAATTTCCACAAAGTGCCTCAGCAATTGGGTACCGTCAACAGTGTACTATTAGCTTCAAAACGTGCTCTCGACTTAGGGATGATATGGTAGGTTGTTCGTGTCCCATGCATCGCACTCGCACATCTATCTCCGTACCTCTCAGCAGGTCCTATGCGGTTTATCCGCCTACGAACCCACTGATTCGATAGTTTAGCAACAGAGAACACATTGAGATTGGGCATGGCCCAGCAGCTACCAGAATCTCAAAAGATTCAAGACTGAGACAGGTTTTGCTGAGCGGACACCATCTCCAAAACGCCGTTTAGCAATCGTGCGCCCATAGAGTACACTGAAAGCTCCAGGACGTACATTCCTATTGGGGATGATGGGAAAGGCTCTCGATCACGCTCAGGACGCGGTCATCTGGGAGAAGCTGTTGATGGTTGTCTGGGAGACCTGAATAGCGCCATGGACGTGCGTGAGGGCGTTGATGATCAAGTATCCGAGGCGAGCTACCAAGTTATCTGCCTCGTACACGATCGCAAAGTTGGACTGCGCGTCGAAGTCGATCACGGTGCGACCACGTACGGCAATCTTGGTGTTGGTTGAGAGCAGGATGCTCTGGCTTAAGTAAGACGTCAGCAAGTTGGACTCATCGCAAATGGTCTGCTTGACAATACTTACAGGGGAAAGGGTGTTCGGACGTCTACACCGCATTGGCATATCTGTTTCCACAATGCTAAGCAGGGAGTGGACGGCTACGTTGCCTAACATACCCATCCGAGAAATCAGCTACGTTGCACGCATTGAGATCCACTGGGGGCGGTGACCAGTGTACATCTGCCTTTCCTTGCACTCAATCATCGTACAGATTGCGTGACCTCCATGAAGTACCCGAGAAACTGTGCGCATTCACAGTACACCAGTAACTCCAAGATATCCTCCTCCATGGGGAATGGTGTGTCGTGGAAGATGCTCGTCGATCTTTGACAATAGTGTCTCTCGGACTCTCTTTCATCACAGAGGACACCGGAGCTCTCGTGTTGGCCATTCGATATCCTACAGCTACGAGATGCTGAAATGCAGTCTATGAAGCCCATAGCAACTTCCCCGCAACTGCTTGCGATCACTCAGAAGCCCTACGTGTCAGGCGAGGGCTAATGCGGATGTGCCATCGTGGAAGCGCGAAAGACAGTGTTCATGGCCACCGGCCATTGAGAGTTCATGCCCGGCGTAGCACACCGACATTAATGACTTCCTCACTGCCCACCCAGTCGTCGATCTCTGAACGGCCTGCCTGGTGTCCTATTGGACGTTACCCACAGCCATCATGCGAAAGTCTTCCACGTCTGATCGACGGTCTCTAATGAACTGCTTCTTTCCACCAGCCCTCGCAAAGGCCAATCAGCCCATCGGCTTGGAAGATGTCGGAGAGACAACGACAAAACCACCGTTCAGCGCCGAGAACTCTAGTGCAGCTCATCCACCCGTCCCGATCCCGAGACATCTTTCTTACCTCTTGCTCACTTGCTCACCTGCTCACTTCGCCGGCCTCGAGATAACCCCGTTCCTGGTCACACTCTGAGACAGCTTGAAAGCCGCCGTACGATTACCCAGAAGATCTGCTGCATTGGAGACCGTCCTTAGTTCTCGTCCTCGCTTCGCATAAGGCACTCAGCTTGCTGCATCTCTGCAGTACCACCCTTTGCCCCAAAGCACTGGGGCCTGTACAGCCAGCGGACTCAGGAATCGCTAGCCTTTGACACGACCTTGAAGCTGTTTCCATTGAGAGATGTTGACGGACAGACGGATGCGGTTCGTGATCCACGGTCGTCAAATGTCCAGTATTGCAACACCCCTCGTTGTTAATCCCGCTGCGCCGGAAGTCGCAGTACCTGCCATGTATCTTGGTTGTGTGAAATAACCGATGCAAGCTGCGATATAAGACCGCATGGAGCTGTGAACTCGCCTGGAAGGCCATCAGCTTCACAATACTGTTATTCTGAGGAGCTGTCTACTATCGCCAGCGAACAACGACGCCATTTCATCGACTTACAACGTTTATGACACCGGCCGCTCAATCACCATCAAGTTTCCCATCGGAAGAAGAGCGCTGGTTAGGCCGAGAGCTCAGCTGTTGACATGGGAAGCAACATAGCGTGGAAGAGCTCTCTGCACAGCGCATGCGCCCCACTAGCGTACAATCTCTTTTCCAGTCGACGGATCCGGAATGTCGGTTGGCATATCAGGAATACTGCAGTAAGAGCGACTGGCGCACCTTCGAAACCTTCGATGGCGTGGATGGCGTTCCATCATGCAATGGTCCTACCTGGATGGACCTGTGCTGCTCGGTCTCGACGCAGTCATCTTGTGAACGAGCATCTACTGTTGCATGCTCCGCTGCAGACCACGTTCGACGACGTGAATGAGAATGGAAGAGTTCGTTGACGATCGCTCTACCGAATTATTCGAGCCTGTCGTCGGTGCCGGACATTGTGAGCACGCTGAGGGCAAACCGACGGCGTCTGCGATCCCTGAGCACCGCGAAGGTGATTTCGTTTATACAGTGGCTTCAAGAGAGAGTGCCCCAAGGGATGTCAACATGTACTGTTTCCAGGCTTTTGCTCTTGCTGGAGTGGCCTGGCGACTGGATCCTCCGGGCTTATCGTCTGTATTGTGATCCTTTTGCCTCTCAATTCTCTTTACCGAGAGCAATTGCAGAGGGCAAACTCAATATCTGGAACACGCGTAGCTGCATTGCTGCCTTTGTTGTCATACGGCGAGGATAGATGCTGAACGAAAGAGAGCCTGGTATTGGGGGCTATCGCCAACAGTGGAGAGCTGCTGAATGATCCTCAGGCATCACAACCTTGCCATAACCTCCGCGGTGACAACCACATCCGTACTAGCTCACCTTTGTGATTGTGAGCCCTCTGCCAGGGTATATAAACCCCTCCTTCCTTCTCAACTTTGACTTGATCTTTCTTTTCCTCTTCATACAGAGTTGGTGTGACTTGACTTCGGTAAGGCCACCTCAGGCGCGGCTCACGCCTCGCCAGCTCTCTCCACTGGAGTTGAGCAACTCAATTTTTGGAACTCGTCCGTGGGCCGCTGAGCTTGCTCATGTCCTGGGCACCATGTCGCTGGTATTGCACTGCCTCCAGCTGACGTGGACACTCAATTCATCACGCTCTTGCTCTTGCAAGCTCCTGAAGAAGAGACTACGTGGCCAATTTTGGTCCTTTATTGCCGCTATCATCTACCTCAACCATGATTTCACCATCATGATCGCATGAGGACTGAATGCCAGCTCGCCAGGGACCGCTTCGATGACGCTTCGAAAGAAGGGTTGGTAGATCCATATCCTGGTCAAGTGCTTGTAATGGTGACATCTTTGGAGGAATTGTTCGAGCTACTTGAGGCTAGCAAGCTCCCATAGACTGTCAGAGGCGATGAGCAGGAGCGCGACATCAAGGATGTCCGTCATATCGACCTCTCCGAAGCGTCTCGGTGGCAGCCAACGGCCTTCAGCTGATGATCACAGGACTGCGGGGGCGAAGAGCGTGGTGATGAAGAAGCTCAAATGGCAGACAGAGCAACGCGGCGACCTCGCAAGACGCGAAGAGGCAATTCATGAAGCAGAGAAGCAGCTTCTCGGCGGCGGTAAGGTTCTTATGCCAATGCGACTTCTTCGAGGACCATCACCACTACCGAGGATGCCGACATGCCCAAGCAGTGTTGCCGTCATTTCCGCTCGTTCTGCTCAGGCCCGTCACTCAGCAAAACCATCACTCACGAAGGCCATTCAAGACCCCGAGCCGACTGAGATTGATAATCTAATACCCCGAACAAGTAGCAACAACTCCCCTCCTCTGCTCAAATCAAGCCAAGCGCGAAGGCAGACTACAGCAGAAAAGGCTCGTTCAACATTGAGACCTGATCGGACTCCCAAGAGGAAGCGGAGGAAGCCTCCGGCAACGACGGCAACGGCGATGAAGCACCTGTTTCCCAGAACTCAGATGCTAACAATGTCAGCGGCAGGACACTGACCGTCGACACCGTTGCTAGCGCGCTCAGTGTCCTGCACGGTTCTCCGGCACCCTCAACAGAGGGCCTGCTCGGCCCTCGGCGATGACCTCCAACTCCTCCTCACTCCTCAGACCCCGACTCCTCCAGCGAAGACGGCAACGAAATGCTCGATCCAGCCACCGCAGCCAAGATTATCATGGATGAGGCCGAAGAAGAAGAACGCAAGAAGAAAGACGGCGCAAGCGGAAACAACCAACCTCGCACACAGAACGAGAAGTAGAAGATTGCACCGACATTCGATAGCGCCTCCATTCCTGATGCCGCTGGATCAGTTCTTTTCGCAAGGGACGATCAGATGCCCTGGATGCCGATAGGCCCGGCCGTAGCGCAGGCCAATTCACATCCAGTATACCGACGAGGGAGAGCCGGAAGACGACGATGAGGAGGGCGACGAAGAAGACTTCGAAGACGACGGCAGGAAGCGCCGTAGCGGCGTACGTAAGCCCACCGCAGCCGTTTGCGGGTCGAAGTGCACCAGACATAGCGCGAGTGCTATCTAGATCAACGATGAAGAAGACGCACCATCGTCCGAGATCGCCCTCCTACGGATAGACCTTCTGGACGTCAGGCCAAAGAAAGGCGGAAAACGCTCAAGGAGACAGATGCAAGCAGACTGTGGGAAGGACAGCGTTTTATTCCAGGAACAGAAGCGTCAACAAGCGGGTAGCGACTATCTAGTCGCTTCCGAGGCATATTGGTGGAATCCAAGAGCGCGATATCAACGAGTTTTACAGCCCCACGGCTCCTCCAACTAAAGATAACAAGAGTGTGCAAACGGAGACCACTGCGATGAAGCACAGGCAGAGCAACGCGGCGACCTCGCAAGACGCGAAAAGGCAGTCCATTGAGCAGCTTCTCAGCGGCGGTAAGGCTGTGCACGAAGGCCACGAAACAACGTTTCTGTAACCATCACAGCCTAGCAACACGTCCGCAACCGCCATCAAATCTCAGAATGCCAGGAAGGTACCGACGGGATACTCAAGCGCATCATTAGTGTAAAAGTGAGAGGTAGGACGTCATCGTCACTGCCGAGCGTAAAGCTCTACAGCCGAATCCCGAGCCAGAGACGGCGAATGACCAACATGATGGTGCCATCGCCGAGCCAGAAGAAGACTACGGGGACGCCACCGAGCAGTTCGTTGTCGCTAAACCCATCCGGCAAGCACGACATCCCAACTTCAGGCAGCCGAGCCACAAAACATTGAGGAGACCGGCAGTGAAGAGGAGCCCTCAAACGATAAGATCGGAGAGCCGACTGGTGCGCCTCGGTGCGATCGGAGATGACGAAGGTGCAACTGCAACTGCAACTACCTCAACGCAGCGTGGGCGCTCCGGTACTGCCAATTTACAAGCGATGCGTCCGCTACACGAGCCATCTCGCGCTTCCAGTGCGACATCGGGGGGAGTAAACCCCCGGCCGAGACACACGGTCATATTACAGCGCGAGAGTGCTTTCCGGCGCAATGAGCAAGAGCTCGAGGAGCTCAAGCAAGCGCATAAGCATCTCCACAAGCAGGCTTGTGCAGAGGTCGCTAAGGAGACGAGGCAGAGCACGCCCCGCCAGTACAAACCGTACCTCGACAACCCTCAGAATAGCTTTAACAATATCATTAAGAAACTGGGCTTAAGGAGCAGTACGCGCAACCGCAGCATGTGCTCTTCGGCTCGCGGACTGTTCTACGACGATCGTTCGGCGCAGATGCCCCGCGAGCTTGGGTGTAGCCCGACAGTCAATACCTTCAAGACCTAAGAAGAAAAATGGGCGTTTAGACGCTGCATATGCAGATGATGGCCAGTAGGGCGGCGAAGGAGGAAGCGAAACGGCAGATTGGGCACGTCAAGGTAGTCAAGATTATGTGTACTAAGCAAAGGAGAACTTTGCTTTAGACTCTTGTTCTGTCTGTGACACGCATTCTCCATCTTTGAACTTTGAGACAGCTTTACGCTGGCTTGAAGCCTGATATTCTTGGCAATATGCAGCCATTGCTTAGCGTTGTCGCTATGCGCTCCAATCAGCGAAAGTGCAACGCCATCCAGCAAACCAGCCAAGCTGATGAAGCTTTCCGAAACGCTGCAAGCAAAGCATGACCCTCACATAATGCGCATGAGTACAATATAGAGACTATGTTTCCGACAACGCACTCAAAGATCTTGCATTCACACGACGATGGGCCTAGGAACGTCGCCAGGTTTGCCCTCCTTCACCTACGAAACCCACTCGCGATCATCCCGATGATAACATCATCGATCAGCAGCCATTCAACTACAACGGCGGAAACGAGTCAGATGGTTGGGCCTCTCCTTCGGCGACATCGCCAACGTCATCTCCAGCGACTGCCACACCGACAGTCCAGAGTCTTCTAGGAACAAGACCAACGCCGCTGCTCAAGAAGATGTACAACCAGGATGAAGAGACTGAAGCATGATAGCAGAAGGAGATCGAAGATGAAGTCAAGACTGATTGCCAGAGTACGCCTGGTAAATGGACCGAGCTACGTCGATGGACACCATCGAGGACGAGGTGATAGCATATAAGACGCTGTATGAGTAGGAGATAACCGCCGGCAGACGAGGCTACCGCCGAACCCAGTGCTTCCTCGGACAGAACATGCGAGGAATGGACACCGCGCAAATCTTCTGTTCGCTCTGCACTGCGACGTCGAAGCAAATGATACGGACAACGGCGATGAGGACAACTGCTCAATCCCGCCGTACCTTCTTTCTTTTGGGACCTTGGCTTTGTAGCCCTTCGAAACGCTCAAACTTCACGGGGATGAGCGGAGCGACGGGGTCATTGGCCGTTAGTAACACAGTCACGACCTCGAAGCGCAGTCAGTGGTGCCTTCGCTGTCGATAATGACAACATCCCACCTGTCAAGTACAGCAACTGCACCCGCGACGAGCCGTGCACCTGCCGCGACGTATCAAGTACTGTGAGTATACGAAACCGAAGGTCGTCGGTCACCGAAGGATGGACAGCTGCGGCTTCGTGGCCAGATGCCGTGGATTTGCAAGATCAGATCCCTGCCGACGGTGATGGCAGGAAACAACGGAAGCACCATGCTTCGTGTTGCATGCAGCTGCCCAGCTCTACTTATTGAAGCGGGCGGAGCTCAGGATCCAAGGCTCAATTGGAGGCTCAAATGAAGGCTCAAGCGCGAGATGATGAGCCGGAGCCAGCGGACGTGGAGGCGAAGACTAATGAGCATGCGGCTGCTCAGCTCCTCGCAATTCAGAAGGCATCGAGGCAGAGTTTGAGGGCAAGGCAGCAGAGCTCGATACGGATAGGAAGGCATTTGCTACGAAGTTGAACCCATTCCAGCAGATGCAGCACCCACGTTCATCTCAGCATCCTCGGTCGAATAAGGGTAGCTGCAGCGCTCCGCTCATTGGACATGACGCTGTCGGCAAAGGCTAAATGGGACGATGGGCTCCATTGTCCAAGCAGTACTCCGTAACCGACACGACATCCGCTCCAACGGCCGGCCCGCATACTCACCGTCAACTTGGGTGCCAGGTAGTCCTCCAACGAGTTCAGGATCGGTCCTTTGCAGGAAACGGACGCCATTCACAATCCTGGTTGTGTATTTGAGCCAGCAGCACATACCCATCCAGCTTCTCCGGAAGCCATGCTTCTAAATCCTCGCCATTGTCAGCATCGTGACTGGCATGCGAGCTCAGAGGTCGAGATGATAAGCAGTGCCAAAAGGCGCAAAGAAGGCAGGAAAGGCCGGATGTACAGGAGAGGAGACGGCATCGTAGAAATATACGCATTGTTCGGCGAACGGCCCACGAATCACGCTCTGTGCCTTGGGTTGTGACCGAATTCTCTTTGAATTCGCAGCAGCGGTATTCGGGATAGCCAGCAACAGCAACGATGACTCTACCTTTTCCGGCATCTTCGTAGGCAAGCCCAGCAACAGCGACCGCCTTCGAAAATACCCCTGTTGGCAGTCGAGCCTCAAGCCGCGCGATGCATCTCGAGACAGTCACGACGTTGCCGAGAGACGAGTCCGAAGGCAAACACGGCGCAAAAGCGAAAGAGACCTCCAGCATGATCACCACAGCCACAGCCTTAAGGAGATGCTTGGCGGAGACTCTCCGCAGGTTGTCAGATATGCAGCCCTGCACAAGGATTGTGAGTGATGGCCAAGAGTAAGTGTGACGGGCTCTATGTTCTGTTGTGTAGTTTGTCAATCTCTTGCTTCAGCTTGTCTACGTCCTGAACTATCATCTTCTTGCCGGGTTTGGTCGTTCATGCGGATATGCGCCTAGCCGCGTCGTGATTGATTGGGCGGGCAACCTACTCTCTGGCCACTTAAGCAGCCTGGTCTTGCCTGTACATGAGTGCAGGGCGTCTAAATCCAGCATTTTACATATGACAGTCAGTTTAACTGCGTCCTCCGTTTGCAATTTAAGGTCTGAAACGGACATCCACTAGCTTGCGTCAAGTTCTAGCCAACCAGCTCTTATGCCGCCTTCGAGAACGGCTCGGCTTGCGCAAGAGGAAGGAGCGCTTCTCTCTTTCGTATCACATCGGATCGTGGGAATGAGACGAGTAGGTTTGAGAGTACATCGTAACCATGCCTCTACCTTCGCCGCCAGCGTACATAACCCTTGTCGTTACAGCTGTCTGATACAGCCCGCGGGCTGTTGGACGCACATAGTCACTGTGTCCGAGAAAGATTTGACAATGCGTAACCTGTGGGCGATAGGTCTGCTTATCACGCTACATGATACATGCCATGCGCGTAATGCTATGAGAAGAGACCGCTGCTCCTGGTTGGTGAAATGCTCTTGGATGCTTGATAGTGGACGGGACGTGAATGTTTGTGCTCACAGCGCTTGGTTTCGTGGTTTGCGCAGGACTGCGGTGCCTTAGGGTATTAAACACATCCTCGTCCTGTCCATCGTATGTATGCTGCGATCGTTGTTGCGGCTGACCTCGTTCATGTCCGGAGAACATGCAGCCGAGAGTGCCTCCACTGTCCGCCATGTTTGGATCTCGAGAAGGCCCTCGCACAGAAATGGCACTTGTACCGCTTCTCTTTGCCCTTCTCTGCGTCGCCAACCGGCGATACTGGTGCCGATAGAATGAATGCTGTCAGCTCCAGCATAGATGGTCGTCTAATCTTGCTGCTGCCGCGCTCTTGCCTCTGCCCTAAGGTGACTGTCAGTACATCTATTTGACTAGCCTTCTGGATGGATGTGGACTTACAACCAAAGATGTTCCGTCAGGTTCCGCTGGTCGAACTGTCCCCAATTTCCTTGCCGTCTTGGCTCATCTTCGAGGCTATCCAGCCATCTCCATACCTTCGCTGGTGCCCTACGTCCTGCCAGTCTCTCCGCTCTGTCCTCCCTCGTCTCTAGCAGCGCAACTGGTGTTGTCGCTCTGAATTTGGCAGCGGCGGTGAAGTAACCACCGAAATCGCAGTTTCTCGGCTCGCTTGGTGCCTTGGAGGCGTCGTGGTACTGTCTCATTCGGCGGTTAAACCAATCGCGAAGGTCCGGCTCGCTAGCGATCGACATCTTGATGGTGTGTCGATGAAGTTTGATGGTAGCGATGCGGTGAGATTCTGTTGTAGTTGAGAATCGTTGACAAGAAGGCGGAAGTCGAAGTCATAACAAGTGGGGACATACGAGAAGCAGAAATGCACGATGTACACAAGGACTACGAAGCTTATATGCCTTCCAATCCACCAGATCCTCGAATTTACATAGGACGCATTTTCTTTCTAGGATGTCGACATCGTTGAAGTGACGGTGAGAGATACTCCACTCTCCCTTTGTCTCTCATAGACATCGATTTATTACATGGCTAAGTGCCATTCCTCGTAGATGTAAACTCTACACCAGAGACGTCGAAGCTGCCCCAACTATAGCTACCGAAGATACAAACTACATGATCGACGCAATCCCTGAGTTCGCTAGACACGTGGGCATCCGAAACAGGCATCGTTACAATCCTCGCCTCTGTGCCGTTGCAGCGGTTTGGATAGATGTGCTACGGAAATGCCTCTTGGTGGGTGCAGATTCACTGGCCTTCTCTAGGTCTTAAGCAGAGCCAGGCCACTTCGAGAACGTCAAGAGGCTCGAGATATCTGACCGAGCTGCTCGCCTCTCTATTATGCAGCTTAGCCTCCTTGCCGTTTTCCATCTCCGCCACATCGCGCTATGGAATCTATGCATGCAGTACAGGGCTCTGTGTTCACTGCGCAAGCTCGGCGGCTTTCGTGACGCTCTTGGCCAGAACCTTCTTTCGATGTCTAGTGTTATTTTTCGTACCCTCCGCAACCGCCCCACCTATGCTGCTTCGTCTTGCGCCTCGTAACCTCGGGAGCGCCCATTCCCACTCTCTCCAGCGTCTCACCCTCCGCATCCATGCCTGATTCGGTCCGAAGGCCAGCAGCTGCGAGCGTAGGCTTCGCATCTGTCCTGGTCTCAAGCAACGTTCGCCAAAACGAAAACGACGTTCTCTGCGTATCGCATACGCAGCAAAGGGTTTCATATTTCGAGGTTGCCAATGTCATGCATCCATAAAGTGGGTTTCTCAGGGACCTGGGACTTCGGCAGCGAACTTTTAGGCCGGGACAGTGGGATCGAGGCCACTGACAAATGAGCTGCGAGCCAGAAAGGTTGCGTAGGAGCTTGCCCTACCGCCTTGAGCTCTCGGGCTCTCCATCGCGCAGCTTTGCGCTCTTGGTCTCCTTCGTCATTGCCTCACATGCTGCTCAGACGGCAATGCGCATGGACTGATGTATTGTCGCTTCCATCTATGCCAGGAAGTGAGCGGAATTGAGGGCGGACATCTGCTGAAGACTTACCAGAGCTGGTCTGGTGCTCTCGGCTCTCGCTTCGAATACCGAACGCTGTTCCAGGTTCTGCAGAGGTCGACTCGTCCTCATCATCTTCGGCCTCATCCATCTTCGCAGCACGCTTCTTCGGAGTCGGCTTAGCCTTCGGGTTAGCTACGCGGTCTATCAGCACAACTCGCCGCAGACGAGGACAGACTCAGACAGACTTACCTGCGCCTTCCTCGCTCTTGACGGCTAGCGGAGCCATTGCGGTCTTCTTCTTCTCCATAACAACTCAGGTGTTAGCGCTCTCGGGTGTTGAAGCCCGCCAACTCCGTAAGCTTCCTCATGTCGAGATCCAATGGGCGCACCTTGAGGTACGGGAGAACGACCTCTACTCCAAGCTCAATTGAGGTTAGTCGAGCCAGCATTTCCACATCTGGTACGCGATCAGCATGTAGAACGGGTGCATGAGTGCAAGTAGCGTCTTCAAACGGCGGCGGATACACGTGCGTAGAAAGATGAGACCGAACCAAGGATCTCATAGTTTGAACTTGGATTATGCTGTGGGGTGTATCATTGTCCCATAGCTTAGCCTCCTTTGCCTCCATCATCTTCGCCTTCCGTTCCTGCCCGACTACTCCAGACCCTGCCAAAATGTCCATCTCGTAGTGAAGCGGGTGCCGGAAGTGCGTGACTCGCCGCGGTCGCACGCTCGGTCACTGCACACGCTATGAGGGTAGAGCGAGCTGCCGCGATCGCCAGGTATACTCGCAAAGAGCGCCGAGTCCTCACGCTGGACAGCATATGCCCGAGCACTGAGTGTGGCCTGCTTCGGGCTGGATGGCTGACTGGCACCTAGTGGCAAATCCAAACCTTGCCCTCTGACTGCTAATGGCGAGTCTTGGTGAGCCGTCGAGTTCTCGATCTCAGCAGCATGCGCGGTGGGAATGCATATGATGGTCTTCCTCGCGAAACCACGAAAGATGAATTGGTGGAAAGGGTGCTTGGAAGGTGATCCCGCGGCGCTCGAGTCGCGATCTTGGTGTTGACGGCGTGACAAGCTCGTATTGAGCTGGCGGCTCTTCTTGCTCTCCTCGTGGTGCGGCGAGTAATGTAACTCCAAGGTCTTGCACAGTATCATGGCTAGGATGCGCAGCCGCGAAGTCATGGCCGTCGCTCTGTCGGATGGCTCGTCTGAATTCGGGTCCTTTTACTCGCAGTCAGCACGGATGTGACTCCAATGTTGTTAGCTCATTGGACTGACCGAAAGCATCGTCGCCGAGCAATTTCTCATCCAGCCACCGGTCTGTCCTTTCTGCGGCCTTGAAGTGGCTCTTTCCTGAAGCATCTGTCAGTACATCCATATTGTCTGTGTCTATGTATCCGAGTTGTAGACATACGACCAAAAGCGAGTATTTCAGACCCTCTCATGCCAAGTAATCACGGTCGGGTATCGCCAGGAGCTCCTGCACACTCAGCAGGTTGCCGCTTTGCGTGCGAAGGTGCCCGTG
Organism: Neocatenulostroma microsporum; assembly: GCA_022814695.1. Taxonomy (NCBI): domain Eukaryota; kingdom Fungi; phylum Ascomycota; class Dothideomycetes; order Mycosphaerellales; family Teratosphaeriaceae; genus Neocatenulostroma; species Neocatenulostroma microsporum. The sequence continues at coordinate 33,376 of JAKLLW010000030.1, forward strand.
CATCTAAAGAGTGGCTGTATCAGCCAGCGCGCTGATGCGAGTGAGTTGCGGAATGGGAGGCAGGCGAAGAACATTGCTGTGGCCCTCTTGCTTATCGATCTTGACAGCCCGAGCGGGTGCGACTGAGTTGACGGGCGTGATAGCGTCAATGTCATCGATGCTGCCTATAACTGTAAGCTGTGCAGGTAGCTGAGTAAGAGATAGCAATTTACTGTGGGTGGTGGTGGTCGGGCGGACAGCCTGTGTTGCGAGCGCGTTCCCAGATTGCCGTCGAGTCTTCTTCACTCGTCTTAGCTTCTGCTCGCTGGTAAGAGTGTTGGTCGTTTGATCGAGTGCTGCTGGTACGGAAACCATGGTGATGATAGTGTGTTTAATTAGAGATAGTGTTGCGATGGTCGAAAGTTGTCGAAATTATCATTTGTCATTGCGAGAATGCGGCAGGTGCACAGACGAGGCCAAGCCGAGCTCTCGATTTGCACAGCATCACCACCATTGGCTCGGGACTCACGGAAGCTAACAATTGCTCAGTTTCACCATCTTCAGCCTTTGATTTCCGCTCTGAGGATCGTTCTTAAGCCGAGGAGTACACTTGGCCCTGGGTGGCAAGGGACGGGGATGAGCTAGACTTCAACGGCACCGATAGCTTTTGAGCGGCCGCTAAAATTTCTTTTCACCACCTAGGGCTACTCATTCGAGGCGGTGCGAGATTGGAGGTCTGCAGCTGAAGATACTCTGACTGCTATCAAACATACATACACCACTTCTGCTTGCTATCGTCGCATATCGCCGACTTGCTACTCCATCTGCCTTCCATCGCCCGTAGCAGATCCGCCTGCGTAATGTGCCTCGCTTCAGTAGACACCACTAGAGCTTTACTGCTTTGCTGCTGTCCTTTCTCGTCCTAACCCTTTTTCTTCCTGCTCGCATAGTCGTCTTTGCCCCAGAGCGGAACACATGCTGTCCGATTGCCACTCCTCATTGGAGACAGTCTGCGCTTCCATGCCGTTTCTTTGTGCATCATGCGATGGCGGTATGTCTCCATCGCTAGGACCGTTACTGCGGCTGTGGCTGACGACGGGATCGTTGGACTCTTCTTCGGCTGATGGCCCATTTGGAGACGTCCCTCCTCCTTTTCCTCCTGCTCAAGGGGGTGGAAGAGCGCATGAACATCTGCTGAGGCGACTCTTGCGGGCGAAATGGAGGCTCATATGGAGCACAGTCATCAACTGTTGCTGGCGCAATGACTCTATTCGACGTCATTCGAGGGACAAGTGTCACTGCTTCTCAGGACTGCGTCCCAAATCTGCGGCTTCGAACGTCCTCTACCGAAGCAAAAGGCATGTAGGTAGCTTCGGAGACGTCTCTTCTGCTGGTCCCGGACCCTCAATTGAAAGCAGAGGCGGGTCGCTAATCCATGTGCCGTCCTCATCCTGGAACGGTTTCTGCCGGCCGCTACGGTCTCTGTAGATCTCCCAAGCGTTGGTGCTACGCTGCTGAACGCGCATGCTGTCTTCACCGCACCTATTGCCCATTGGACTATGTCGAAAGATGCCTCACTTTGCAAGTCTCGTACGTCTTGCGAGGTCTTTGGGCCTGCTTGCTGGTCTCCAAAGCATTATCGAAATCCCGCGATGCTTGGAGGTGTGGTAGGCGCTTGCAGATGGACACAAGCAACTACTTGCGACGATTCGGTCCGGCTTTATTTTCGGAGCTTTGTTCATTTCCACCCTATCCTTGTTCTCCGGCTCTGTACCATCTCGGTATTGATTGTACACTTGCCTCACTCACCGCCGGTCTTGGTCCTTTCGTCCGGTTCAAAATCTTCTACATCGGTGACCTCGTGTCGCCCTCAGGCTCTCCTTCGTCGGTGTATTAGGTGTGGACCGGCTTGCGTGTACGACAGAGCTTGATACCGATGACAATCTCGTGTTCGAGGAGCTCCTCTTCGGAGCCTGGAGTCGCTGCCACGGGACCGAGGAAGCCTGCTTCTTACGCAAGTAAATGGCGGCTTAGCATTGTCGTCTTTTTGGAGGCAAGGCAAGTTGAACACCTGCAATTAAGAGCGAGCGGCTCGCAGCTGTCGTACGATATCGCGGCTGCCCCTGCCCTTGCACAGTATCTCACTCGTGCTGCTCGTACCCAGCACACCATCCATGGTGACCTGCGAGAATCTCTGAACATCCAGTCTCCAATTTTGCGGCTGGTAGGAGATGTCGATGCAGCAAACGATGACACAGACTTTGAGAAACACCTCAGCCAAGGCCGCGGTAAGTAGACCCGTCACGATCTGCATTATGTATCGCGGATCAGGTGTGAGCGTTCTGTTAAAAATGTCGATATCGGCTTTTCTGGGACCTGCTGGAAGCCTGGGTCGGAGGCAATGGTGTTGGCGGAACGAGCAGGGTGCAGAGCGATATCTTAAGTGGTGAACGAGCCATCACGCTGGCGCCGATGTGACACCGCAGTCGGCAGCTCACTCGCTCCACGTAGTCTCGAGGGCGCCTGGAAAGGTGCGTTTGGCTGTCATCGGAATGGTTATGCGTTCTGGAGGATGATGTGTGATGCTCTTATCTGTAGCTACCGCGAAGGATGCAACGTAAGTCTTCACCTGTCCGTATGTACTGCTCGCACATGGCGGAGGACTTTTCTTGGCCGGCTGTATCGGGCATATCCTCGTCGGTGACGCATTGCTTGCGGTATCAGCCTGTGATCAGGGTGTGTTATTTGGCCTTTCCCAGAACTGTGCATCATCTCGAAGGCCGTTTGCGGTATACATCCCTTTAACCGTTGGCTTGTACTCTATCACGAAGTGACTCTTCATGAGATGTATCGTCAAGCAACTTCTCCCCGCGATTCTGTCTGCCTTCACCACCAGCTTGTACTCCCGAAGCGACCGAGAGAGCCTTGATCTGCTCAGGAAAGTAGCGGTGAGTCTCGTGGCTTGTATTCCAGGACGTTGATGAGGGTGGACAAGATCGGAGTTGGCCCAGGTGGTCGGGATGCCGGTGCGGTAGTCGAAGGCCATGGCTGAGTCACTGAGCGGGATGTTCTCCTTGTCGTCGTGCGAGAAGATACTGTCTTGATACTCAAACGCTGGGATGTGGGTCTCACCCGTCAGCCATGGGGGAGTGTGTCGGGCGCCATGTAAGGTACCCCCGACGCCTTCCTCAGGCGGCGATGTGTTCCGCTACAAACATGAGTTCGTAGTAGCACGTGAAGATGGAATGCTCGTAGATCTCCTTGAGGATGAGGCGACTGACTCGCCCGGTCAAGATCCCGGTCCGGATGGTGACGGAGTCCAGGACGTCACGTCAAAAATCCCTGACAAGCACCATGATGGCGATGATTTGACGCCATCGCCGCAGATGACGTGACTGGATACGAACTCCCTCACTCTTTGCAACCTCGTGGGTGCCTTAAGGTGTGCTTTTGGCCGTCGTCGGAACGGTATTGCGTTCTGAAGGGTGATGTCTGATGCGCCGTCAAGCGGGATGTCGTTTACCAGACATTATAACAAGGTGAGCCTCGTTACTGAAACAGGTCAAAGTGCATGAGCCATCGCGGTTCGGTACCCGCTCTAGCGTAGACCGGGTTTGAGGCAGTCACGGTATGCCTAGCTTGTGCTCCTACCCACCATCGCTGGTGTCGGGTAACTGACATAGCTCTCCTACTAAGCTAGATCTACCGCGACTGTTACAGCAGCTGACCTGTTTGAAGCAGTGGCGGCGAGTATCGTGGTTGTCCGAAAAGTCTGCCTTCTCAGCTGCCTTCGCAGCATCAGCTGCCTTCGCAGCATTCGCTGCCCGAGTCTTCTTCTGTCGCCTCGTCTTACTCAATCTTGCCTTCCGCCGCGCTCAACACAACACTCTCCAGAGTCTTGCCCTCTGCATCCATATCCTCGCCCTCCTTTCGCATCCCGCGAGTAGCCACCGCACCCTCATCGCCGTCCGCCTCCGTATCGCCACCCGCATTCTCAGCATCACTCAAACGCTCGAAAGCGCACCCAGAGTCAATCGCCGCCTCAGGCTTATCCTAGCTCTTCTAATCCAGGATCACCTACCCATCTGGTTCTTGTTGGACTATATGTCCTACATCCTAACAAAGAGGGTAGCAAACCCTATAGATGGGCTATATGTAGCCCTCCTCCCACATAGTTGGGAGGGGATGCACAATCTTCTACAGTTCTTGTAAGGAATGGGTAGTAGCTTGCACCTGCGACACCGGTTGCTTAGCTGGAGAAGTCCGTGCTCTGGACAGCTCGGCTGGGGATGTATCGAGCAGCCCGATAAGGGCGCTGATGGTCGTAATCAGCGCGAAGCGAATGCGCTGTTTAACGACCGTAAGTGATACGTTTTGGCCGGTATCTGGCGCTGTGGATCTTTCTCCGGTCATGCCACTGCGGATACGGATCGATGCTGATGAGGTAATGCTTCGCCGTCGTGAGTGAGTGTGTCCGCCAGCAACCTTCTCTTTCCAGTCGACGAGGTCGACCATTGCGTAAAATGGGTGCTCTTGCTTGAGATGCTCATGAAGGCTCAGAGGCAACTCTCGTAGTGCTCCACAAAGCTTGCACTTTTGATGATCAATAGCAATATGCGTTGTCTGGTACTGTATGTCGTCTCTGCGGCGTTTTGTCGAGGCATCTGGGATTGTGTGCCGTCATGCAGGTACGCCGGTGATGTCGTCGATGACGTGAGTAGGTTCGCCCCAGTCTTTCACTCCCATTCGAGAACTTCGCCGACTTTGGTGACGAGATGCTCGTGGCTGGTGCGATGATGAAGGCGGCACTTGTGGTATGTGAGCGTGCAGCCTTGGGTGCAAATGACCTTCGTGAAGCTAGGGCCTTGACCGCGCAGCTCGAAACCCTGGCAGTGGCGCATGCGGATCTCGTCGTTGCGCGGCGGAAGTTGGAAGACCTCCTTTGCTCCGGCGACCTTGACTTCAACGGAGGTGTTGGTCTCCATCAAGTTCACTCTTGCTCACGGTTGTCGAGGAGCTCTTGCGTATGACATCCCGCCCTCTTTGCAACCTCAAGGGCGCCTGGTTCTTGGCCGTCACCGGAAGAAAACTTGTTGTCTGATGCTGCTCTGAGACCACCGTGGCCATTGCAGTCGCTGCTTTGTTCGGTGGAATAGCGGCAAGTGTCATGGTGCTTCACGGGACCAGATGATAGACGCACGTTCTGCGCCAGTGGCTGAGGCAAAACCCTGTATGTCCGGGGGACCTTCGCGGGGTTTGTGGCGGCCCTTAGCTGACTGCTGCGGTTCGCTTGTTATGGAGTATGGAGGAGAGATCCGTGGAGACGCCTGTCCAGCTCATGGTCGCTGGTGAGTAGGTTGGAGATGATGGTGCTCCCGTTGATGAGGTGAAGGCATCCGCCTGATCCCTTCTTTCTCGTTTCCAGAAGAGGTGTCTCTGCCGAATGACCCCTTGCTATACCAGAGCCCTCATCCATGCTCATGTTGCCGTTCGTGTTCTTCCGGTATCTGCGCTGTTCACTTCGCTCTCGCTCATTCGAATCCCGTATTGGGGTACGCGACGGCGACGCATCTCCATGCCTGCCAGTGTTGCGGCGGACCCGATAGACGGTGCGGCCGTTGCTTGATTGGAAGGTGGCGACATCCTCGCCGCTGCTCGGTCGCCGTAGGTCGCGGCAAACTACCTACCCTGTCGCCATTGCTGGCTTAGGCCGGGGCCGTTCGAGCTGTTGGCTGCTGCATTCTTCGTGTTGGCCTTTCTCCAACCTCGATGGGCTTGACATTCGCCTGATCCATTGTGGGTCAGGTCTCTTTCGCTGAAGTAGTGCTTGTGCTCACAGTTGAGTGTCTTGAATGTGGTTTTCGCGATAGGTGGTGCGGGTGTTGTTGGGCTGGCGGGTGACGGTGCTCTTGTCGTTGCTGTTCTCACGGTGGTGGGGCATGTGAGGTAATGGTGTCGTCGTTGCCGTGGTAGTTGGTGGGAACGCCATCACCGCCGTTGCTGAGCTGGTAAGGGGTGAGGAGGGAGACATCACGGTCGCCGCTGTCCTCGCTTTTAGCTGTTGCGTTGCTCGCTGTAGCCTCCCCTCATCCCTCTTCGACAAGGTCGTTCACCTACTGATCCATTGCTCTTGTTGGTGTGATGGTCTCGAGGGCACGAGTGCGTGTGCTCGCCTACGAGGAGGTTGGAATGGCTCTCGGACGCCTGAATGTCCTCCTACTCGCGTTCCAGTTCCTTGATCTTTCGCCCTTGCTCGGACCGTCTGCCGGCAATCGTGCGAGGTGCGCTCCCAAGGTCAAAGGGATGCTTTCGGTGCGCACTGGCGTTTTTACTTGATGATGTGCTCTTGGAAGCTCGCTCGTGTGTGCGCACCGTGCTTGCTTGATGCTGTGCTTTGCGCAAGTCCGCTATGCGCGACGTCGCGATCTTCTCGTCGTAGATGGACAGCTGTGGCCATGTGAAGGTGGAAGTAGGGCGATGGGAAGACGACGGCAGAGCTTTCATTGACGGAGACTATGGCGAAGTGACGCACTGCTCAGGATCAATTGCTTCTTCTCAGAGCCGTGCCAATTGGCAACGACAACCATGAAAAAGTGTCATGTCACTGATGGACAGAGCGAGTTGCCATCAAAAATTGTGTGAAAGTTCCTGTCGACACCCGAGCCACGAGGGGGAACACACCCTTGATGTACAGGTGACCTGTACGGCCCAGTCAAGAGTCGAAGAGTGAACAAGCGATTCGTGAGCTGCCTGATCTTCGCTTGCACACTGTGCCATGAAAAAGAAAGGAAACAGAAGTTGGGGGAAGTTGGCGAGGTACTTATACTAGTGTGATCCACGCTAAACGCGGTTGCGTCCGGCCGCGGAGGTGAGAGAGAGCCTGAGGCTCGCAGTGCTGTGAGGCTTTGCTTCGAGCTCATCGAAGAAGTGAGTGTGAGGTCTGTACGCGGACAGTCTCGTTGTGAGGTTCCTACCATGGCCTATAAGTCCTTGCTCTCCTCTTCTCACCTTCTACTTCCTATGTTCCTTCGACAACAACACCATGGCCAACCGTGAGTCCAACTCCTACCATCCGGTGTTCGTCTACCAGCATTCGTTCACCATGCTGACAAGAATCAGACACCACTCAAGCCTACACCGGCCGGAGAGGCCGCATCTTGGTCAAGCTAGACGGCTTCTGGCAGAAGATGCAGCAGATCGTACGGAGTCCATGCTTTCTCAGCACTACCAGCTAATACTGACTGCATGCCAGACGGACGCTTGCAAGAAGAAGCTGTGCTTTTGGTGTGTACGGACTAACATCCCCCCTCCCTCAAAGCAGCTCACCATGGATGCGGATCAAACGTCGGATGCCTTGGACCTTTGAAAAACCTCACTGGATCGCCATACACCACCCACAACGACGAACATTACGATGGAAATCCCTCGGGACCACTGGAAGCTGGACGACGATGAGGTACGTTGACCCTCACTCCCTTTGTAACTAATGTGAGACGGCAGGCCATCATACGTCTGGCTGTTACAGCTGGTCGGTGGAGGCTTGAGAGACATGGAAATCACAGCTCTCACTCGGCTTTGATATCTACCGACGGTGGCTGAACACACTCGCAATTCAAAGACATCGCAAATGCGCAGCCAAACGCATGCGGGGATGGTTGTAGAATGAGCAACACACATCAAGCTCACACATCACACTCGGTGTATGGGTACGTCAAATTGCACTCCATGCTGTGGTTGACAGAAACCAGGAATGAGAAATGTCATTTGCGAGACAGTATACAAGCTTTTATCGGTGGCGCCCAGCAGTCATCGAGCCTTCATCGGCGCCCAGATCCTTCCTCCGCTTCTCGACCTCGATCGGCTTTGTGCTGCACATGGCTGCCCTCTCGCTCCATCGCTCGTGGCTCTTCGACGACTGACTCTTCGAGGCCTCATCCCATGATCGCATAGCCTCATGCACCGGCTCACCGGTTCACATGGCTAGTGCTGGCATGGCGGAACATCAGGTCTTGACATGTACTTGCGGATCTCGCGTACGACGTCTCCGAAGGGCTTGTCGACGTATATCCTGGATAGCACGGACGCCATCCTTAGCCTTCTTGGTCCGCTTCTTCGGCAGAGGCTTAGCCTTAGGCTTAGCCTTCGGGGTAGTGGAACCGGAACCCTCTTTGACCTCAGCTGCGAATGGAACCACAGCAGTCAGGCTCTTCTTGATTGCGCCCTAGGTGGACGACGTGGTTTCGAGGGCATTCAACGCGCCCGCCGTTATAGCCATATCGATGTTGATCTCGAGGGCGCCGGGTTTCAGGCAGAATCAAACCGCCTTGAGGGTACTCTCTTTCTCCAAGAGCATTGGCTTTTCGGCCGTGGGCTTGGCGTCGAAAGAGGCCTTGCCGGACGAGGCCGGGGTGGGCTCTTTGGTTGGGAATGTGGACATCTCGGATGCTGTGGTGGGTCGTTGAGGGTAGCTTGATTGATGATGTCTGGAGACGTTGAAAACGTTCTGTGGTCGTGGTGGAAGTTTGTGGAAATATTCTGTGCAGCTGTGCTGAAAGTCGGAGGTCGCAAGTCGGAGGTTGAAAGTTAAAGGTACTTTCGATAGGCTTGCAGCCGAAGGAGCATCCAGCTGTTGTGCAGGTGGTGGTATCGCAGCAATGTCCGAATCTTTCTCCGAGACTGGAGTTTCAACACCTTCAGCGCCAGGTCCGAGAGTAGACTTCTTGAGCGCAACAAGTATCGACATAGACTTGTCTTCGGGCTTACCGCTCTCTCGTCCTTGCGGCTCTTTCGCCTCTGCTGGCTCGCACTTCCGTCCCCACCTACGCTCTTTAGCCCCAAGATCTTCCTGCTTGAGCTCTGCATCTGCGTTGACATCGAGCCCGCCTGCCACTGGGCCTTTCCCGCCTGCTGGGTTTTCTTTCCCTCCCATCACTGCGTTATCGAAGCTCTTGGCCTATTTCACGCCGCCAGTCTCCTCGGGGATCTTTCAATCTTCGGCGTGTCATCATTCTTCTCCACATCGCAAGCCCTGGGCGCCGAAGACGGCATGCTTCTTGCGGCTGCATGGCGTGAGTGTATTGCGGGACTCCTTCGTCTGATAGGTGGCGTGTATCGCATTCTTGTAGAAGGCGGGGATGGTGGAGGATGGTGCCGAGCACAATGCGGCACCGGCGGTCTCGAGGTCTTTCTACCCCAGCATTGTGGAAGCAAGGCGTTCGGCAAGACCGGTGGGTATGAGCCATTGGTTGACATGGTTTCCAGCGTAGGAGAAGTTGTCGACTGCATAATTAATCACGTTCTTCGTATCTTCGCAATCATCGCCGAAGCCAGAGCAGCGCAAGAAGCACACCCCTCAGCACTGCCAAGTGCTACAACCTTGTCGCCAGATATGTTCTCTGCAATCTTTCTCTTGAGCGTTACTCCTTTGCTTGGCCTGCTCTCACCCCTTCTGTTTCTCCTACGCAATGCGTCGAAGCCTCGCGCGCTCCTCCTGATCTCCCACCTTCTCCAGATCTTCGCCGCAGACTTGGTGGCAATCTCTCCGGCGAAGTGCAGAAGTTGAGGATGAGGGCGTCACGGGATCGTTTAAACCCCCTGCTCGAGACCAAGCTCGGGTGTCACTATAGGCTGTGGCTCCGGGAGCGGACCCTGCATCTCGTCTCCGTTGTGCTATTAAGACATCCGGGAGCGCGCATGACGTTTCACGAATGCGACTCCAGCGTCTCGACGAGGCTGCGCTGCTCGGGTTCAGCCGCAGTCATTTTGGGGACTAGCGCTTGTTGCTGCTGGAAGCTGTGCTGAAGCCTTGGGCGACGTTAAACACGAATGGCTTGAAATCCTTGGTCTCCTCGTACCCGTTCGGTTAGGAAGTGGTTGCCTGTGGCGCAAACCAATCGCTTTCACAGCAACAATAAGGCTATCCTTTGCCTTCCAACCCTTCTACCGCTTTCCGCTCATGGCCGCTGTTGTCAGAATGATGAACTCTACGTCGAAGTAGGGAGTATCCAGGGTCCAGAAAGCGTCATGTCCGACCCTCCTCTCTCGGATCGGTCGCGATCTCGCGTTCCCAGCCTCGCAGCGTCTGGCAAGCGGAGCAGGTCCGAATTCACTGTCACCGACTCGCACAGCTACAGCGAGCTCTTCCAAGTGCCAATCACGAGGCATAGCTCGTACTCAGTGACAAAATCTTCGTCCGCGCTGAGCTTGTGGTACCACTTTTCCAAGAACAGCGCGTTCACTATGACCACGAGTCGCGAATGCGCTGCACGATACTCTTCCAGCGTAGCATTACGTCTTGGCATTCGACGCTGTGGTCTGCTGTCTCTTTGTTGAAGCTGTCTCTTTGGTGAAGGGCTTATTCGCTGCTGCACAAGCTTCCTCTGCTTGTTGACTTATTGTGAGTGCTGACCAGTGTCTATCAACACAGATCCTTAGCAACGGGGAGGAGTTCACGCACATACCAACGCCCTCGTGACTGCTGTACTCAGTGCCCTCGGCCCTCGGTCCAGCTATAATTGCAAGCTTCTTCTTGATCGTGCCCTAGATGTTGGAGGTCGTCTCCAAAGGTGTTGAGCTCGCCAGCCTCCATCAGCTTGTTCATCTCCATCTCGGGAGAGCCGGCCTTGAGATAGAACCGTACCGCCTTCAGGACGCTCTTCTCTGTGCCTTGTGGGAAAGGAGCCGGTCAGCCCGATGCATCTGTCACAGCCTGACCTGTAGCTCGTCGGAGTTGGCGGGGTCAAGCAGCATGACGGTCAGACAGCATAGGATACTGGCTGTAAGCATCGCACATCTCTTCTCCCAGTACCTTTGGATTCAGCGTGAACTGGTCTGCCGCTGACGAAGGTGCTGTGGAGGCATTGCCGGATGGGGTGTGGCTTGGTCGCTGACCCGTCTGGCCAGACCTTCCTAAGGTACCTCGTGGTTGGCTCTGGGCGTGGGAATCGATGGAGATGCGGTGACTTTGGCGTAAGCGACTGCGAAACATCCGATTGCTTTGCATTCGGTTATTGCTTCTATCTCGTAGATGGGGTTGATGGCATGAAGGCCGGCGCGCCTGGGTTGAAGTTCGGAGCTTGCTGTTTGGCTTTGTTCATATCCTCGATGATGGCCATCAAGGAGACCTCCGGATTCTGGGGTTCGAAGACGTACGGCATCGTCCGTAAAGCAGCACTCAACCTCCTTCTTCTCGGAAGAAGCTCCAGGCGTTGCACTACCTAGCCCAGCACATTTGCATCATCTGCGCATCCGTAATCGCATCCGTACCCTTAAGCTCCTCACTCTTGAGCAAGTTACGCGGCTCACCGACGGCCTTCTCCTCGGAGTTTGGATACCGGCCTGCTGAATTACTGAGTCTTATCGTGGTAGGCAGCCCAAAAGCGCAATGCTTTGTCCCAAGCGCAATGCTTTGTCCCAAGCGCAATGCTTTGTCCCAAGCGCAATGCTTTGTCCCAAGCGCAATGCTTTGTCCCAAGCGCATGCGGGCGTAAATGCGAGCAGGCTCTTTGTCGCCGCCTCCAAGCATGCAAGCCATCGCGATCATTCCCTACTTCCACGCACTCGTCCTGGCATCCAGCTCGTCCCGGTGACCTTGCATCTTGGTAGTGCCTTCGGACGTCACGTCGTATAGGAATAGTATGGCGCGCTGTGCCGACTTAGCGGCGAGGCGTTCAAGCTCCGAGTTTGATGTGCGGCCGACCATTCTGGCGACTGGGCCTCCGTTCGGTATGTTGCCACTCGCGCCTGACGTACTGATGACCACCCAGAGGTTCCCTCCGTGCTCTGTTTGTGTAGACAATGTACCGTTCAGCTGAGAGCTCGCAGGACATAACATGCTGCTCGTCTTGATCTTGCGCAGAGGCTTGCTGCATGTGCGAGTACGGCGGCTCAAGGGTGGGAGGAGTCAGAGGTGTTTGTCGACCTGTTCGGAGTCGATGAGTGGTCGGAGACAACCATAGTGTGTATTGGACCTTAGATCGTGTCTTTCGGGTTTGGGGTCATGCGTGGAGTGACGGTCTGGGGTGACATCTGGGCCTGAGGTGGCGTTACGGTCTGTGTTGGCCTAGCGATCTGCGCCGGCGCGATGTTCTGAACCGGCGTGACGGTCTGAGTAGGCGCGGTGGTCTGCACTGGAAAGGCGAACTGAGATGGCGCAGCGCGGGTTGGTGCAGCAGCCTAGCTTGGCGCAGTAGACGCGGTCTGCACGGGAGCAGCAGCGGCCTGAGCTTGTACGTTCGGTGTGTGTATCTCATGGGCGGATAGTTTGCTTGCTCTCTTTGGAAGACGCTGTTGGTTGTGATCGAAATGACAGACGTTCTGGATGCCCTTGGTGGGTGTTGGTAGATGATGGGGCTTGTTGCTAGTTATTGTTGGTTTGAGTGCTCGACGTGTGAAATGCAATACATGCTCGTTGCTGCCGGAAGCAAGCCGTGATATAATAGGGTTGCTTAAATGGGGAGTGACGTATGGTGGTCTGCGCAGCCTAGTCTTCGGCCTATGCTCGGAAGACGTGAGATGAAGTATATAGGAGAAACCAATTTGCCGCTTACCTCACCAGGGCATCCGGCGTGGTGTCCTGGCGGCCTATGTAATTCGGTCATACGTTCCCGCAGCGTCACTGTCCGGGCTCGCTAACTTCTTGATTGAACATTACTAACACTTCACAGATCGGTGCCTAGCCAATTAATCGATTCGAATCCCCGAGACATACAAGACCCTACTATCGCTCATCAAGTTATTCGCTGGCCATTCCGGCGGTAAGTCCCTCCATCACCCATCGATCATCTAATCAGTACTATTACTGACCACCATTGGCCCCATTGGGCGAATCGTACACAATTCAAACAACTTGAGCAACGCTCACCATCTTTTTGGATTTTTTTGCCAGTTTAAATGACTATAACAGAATCGAAGTAGAACCCGTAGCGGACATTCTCACCACCATAACACTTGTATGAGACTGCGTTCGTGACGTCCACATTGGTACCTGTTCAATCGTGTAGAGCCTACGCTTTTGTGCAAATCTTTTCCTTAAAGTCGATGTGTGGACCAGTCGAGGATGAGGGCTTTGCATTGTGATGTCTTTGATAACTTTCGAACTGAGACCTGCTCCGCAAGTATCAGGAGGGCCGGGTGTATTTTACCCGTACAGTCCTACTCCGCTACATCCCTCCACCCAACAACACTTCAGCTCTAGCTATCAGGTACACAATGGCACAACAACAAAGAGCTCCTTGCACGAGACCCTCTCCGATGCAGCTTGCTAGACAAGCAATCGCAACGTTCAATGGACAACTGTCCGCCAACTCACCGCAAATGAAGGCTCGACAGGACTATCACAACGAGGCCAAGCTACTACGACCCAGCTTGAACAACCTCTCCCACAACATAGCACACGCTCCGATCCTCACCAATATGGTACAAGTACTATCAGATCTCTTCTTCGATGGTGCATTGCGCAAAGTTCAGTTCACCTGGGTGAAAAGCCTGGGTAAACACGGGCTAGGCTTGACGGAACGGAAGATAAACGGGCAAGTGATCATCAACATCACCGTCCAGCATGGACAGTATGGGAACGGAGACGTGTTCAATAGTATCATGGATACTCTCCTGCATGAGATGGTGCACGCCTACTTTGAGCTACAGGCTTGCCATGGCAATTGCGGTACTCCGAGCAGCTGCAAGCGGAGGCTCACCGATGACACTGGGCGTGGAGGGCACGGGATAGCATGGCAGATCCTCGCCAGCGCTGTCAAATGTAAGGCAGTGGTCTTTCTGAGTTACAAGGTTGACTTGGGACGTCGAGATACTATCGTCGGTCGGCCAATCGAGGAGTTGGGTGCGCCATGGCCGCAAGACATTATAGACGAGTGTTTTCCTGGCAGGATCCTCACGTCGTATTGGCATAAGGAGGGCCGCTTCAAGGCTATTTTGCGCACGAACCTTCCCAAGACTAGAAGAGCCCGTCTTTCTTTGCGAAAGATGGTGTTTATGAGCTCGAAGAAAGTAGAGCTTGCTACCTTCGACGACGTGTCTCGCATATGACGGGTCACAACCTCGTTGAAAGGTTCAAGCGCAGGACAGCGAAGATGAGTGCAGCCAGCAGAAAGGGATACACAGTGGGTGATAAGCAATCGCACAACGACGAGAAGCATACGTCTACGGATTATGAAGATACATGAGCCTTCTTCTGCTGCTTGATTGTGCTTCGCATAGCTTCCGCAGCATCCTTGCTCAGCGTCCCTCCCCGCGTATCCAAATCCTCGTCACCTTCCATCGTCTTGCCAGCAGCTTTAGCAGTCTGTTATCCAGAGCTACAACTCGTTCATGTCGATCCCAGGGCTCGAACTCATCGCCAAGGGTCGTGTCTTTCAGACCAGGCCAAGCGATGAATGCAATCCTCGCCTCACTTTCCGGCCCAATCACCCCAAGAACGCCCGAGATACGTGCACCAGCCTGATCATGCAGCCCGCCGCCGCCGCACGACTAGTTTGTGGGGTGGTGCTTCCTTACGCCTCGGTCGTGAACGGTGGTTCAAACCGGGAGATGTCCCATGTTACCATGTAGCTGCTCTCGTGCTTGTGAAGTCGTACAACTTCCATTTGCGTCTCGCAACATGCAGTTTGTCATCTCAGAAGGACCAGCCATCATGAAAGTAGCGCCCGGGACCGTCATAGTGCCTGTGGATGGGTTGGCGACCGTTGTCGTACCTTCCTGCCACTTCCTGATGTCCTCTTAGAACTGGAATTCGGTTTCCGTTGTAGGGATCGTGCTTGTAGTAAGCGCCCGGAGAGCAGGCATGTGTGATGCTCGCGAAGGCGCCGCAACGAGAGCCAAGATCGCAGCTTTGACTACCTTTGGCGTTCGCCTCACGAATTTCTCGATTCGAACCATCTCCAAGATGGCACCACAGAGTACCAATTGGATAATGTGGATGTTCGCTTTGATGCTCGACTTGCTGGCCGCCCAATCGACTGCTGCTGCCTTTGCCCCTGGATGCCTGCATGCTGGTATTTGCCTTGCTGACAGTAGTCTTACTGCTGGCCGTATCCTTAGTTGGGTAGTGCGGCTGGATATAGCGCTTGTCCCTGCTCTTGAGCAGAACCTCCCTCCCACCGCACTCCCCACTGCTCGTACTATGCGCAGCTTCCGTATTTGCAGGCCAGGAGCTCCCGTCATCCAGCTTCAAGTTCGCTGTAGTTTTCGCTAGATGATCACGTATATCCTGGTCCGCCATGTTGCTGCCCGAGTATCGATGCTAGTAGGTGGGTGCTGACGGTTCACGAAGTTCAGTGCAGAGCGGGAGGAGGACAGCCGCCGATGAAGTCCTCAATGCGAAGCACTTGGCGATGTTGAAAGGGGTCACGGGCAGTTTTTCGAAGAGGAAGAAGCTCTCAGGTAGGCGACCGTGGTACTGTCTCTTATGCTGTACATGAATGGCGGCCACTAACAGGAAGAACCTTTCTATTTGATTGCCACCCTTGTCATCTCCATCCTACTTCGCGGGCTTCTTGAGGATCTTATTGGCCCTTGGAATGGCTACAGCGGCTATCAGCACAAAGTTATGATGAACGGAGACGGGTTCAGTCACATACTAGTGCCCTTCTTACTCTCGGCGACCGGTGGAGCCATGGTTTTGAGCTTCTTCTTGATCGTGCCGCAAGAGAAGCTGGATCCTATCGTACCTTCCATCCACCTCATACCAGGTCCCAAGCTCTTAATAGCCCTCGATCGTTACGGCTGCGGTACCTTGTGTGATGCGCCGTGAAGTCTATTTGGCGGCGGACATCAGAGCACGTCGTACTTGTTACCACGCTGCGGCATCTGAGACTCGCCGAACCAGTCCGTACTCGCGGCAGTGCCACTCAAGCCTGCAGCGGAAGTGGTCCATTGCTGAGCACCGGCACGGCAGTAGCAGAGCGTCTCACATCCCAAGAAGCCAGCCGTGACGAGGCTGCCACCGACATAGATAAGCGCAGAGTTCGGCTGGGTAGCGATGGAGTTGACGATGCCGCTGTCGCCCTTCTCAGCCGGTGGCTGTAGCGAGTCGTATGGACCGGTAGTCAGATCATGATACTGGTGTGCAGGTGCAGAGCAGGGATCCTCGTTGGGTGGCGAAGCTCGTGCTATCAATAGTGGTAGACGACTTCGTTCTGGATGGCTCGTTGAGTAGGTTGCGCAGCAGTGGTAGCAGCTGCAGCCAGCGCGCTTCCCGTGGCAATGATTCGCTCGGCAGTGGGAGAAAACCGGTCATACACTCTTCTTGCCCTCCTTCCTCCCCTCCTCCGCTGCAGCATGCGTCTCCACCCCAAGACGACTGGCCGTGCGTACCTTCTCGCTACTGATGTCCTTGTCTCCTTGCGCTCACGCATGCTGCATGGGCGGTTGGGATGCGGCAGAGGCTCCTGCACACTTATCGAGTTGCGACTTGGCGAGCGAGCGTGCCCATCCGTCGGGGGGTGCGGATCAAAAAGCGTGCCTTTGCGCCATCGGGTCTAAGTCTCCGTACGCAGAGCTTGTGAACCAAAGCTCGAGAAGCCAGTCCTACCCTCTGAAGTCGCTTGACTTCCTGGAAATGCTGCTGATGACTGAAGAGAGCTCTTGGTCTGCGGGCAATGGCCTTCCGATGGTCTTCCGGGCGGATTGAGTGAATCCAGGATCTGTACCGCCTCCCATTTCTTCCTCTTCTCGTATCGAGATGCTTTCCGGCAAGATTAACGACGTGTGGATAGCACGTGAAGAAGGCGTGATCGTAAACTTCCATGAAGATGAGACGATTGATCAAGTCGGTAAAGGCGGTGCTCCGCAGACTGACTAAGTCGAGGGGTCGGTACGCTTGCCATTTCTTTCTCTTGTCGTAGTCAAGGTGCTCTATGGCAAGGTTGACGATGAACTGGATGACCTTGTTATTCGGATGAGCGATCGCCGGTAGAAATCGCGGTGCTCGGACTGGGTGCTAACCGCTTCCTGGGTGCTGACCGTTCCGTCACTGGCGACAGTGTGGATGGATCTGCTCCGGAAGTGACCCTTGGTATGCGCAGCCTCGGTATCCATTTCGGGGATCTTGGAGTTGATGCGAGCCTTGAGGTCGTGCGCCGAGAGGCGTAAGCCGATGGAATGGGGTAGCTCGTCGGTGCCGTCGCTGGTGCGGTCGGGCGTTGAACATTGCTGTCCGAGTGTTGTGGACAGCGGTTTACTTGACGGAACCAAATGGACGAGCTCGGCGACATCCTCCAGGTCGAAGTTTGCAGGCTGTTCGGTGCGTAAGCGTAGGTGTCGCCGCAATCTATTTGGTGAAGCGTGGCTGGGAGTATATGTACGCGACTGGTCGTGTTGCAGTGAGTTGGAGTCAGAACGTGTTTGTGAGCAAGTAACAATATGGAGGGTGGGTAATGTAAGTTTCCGTGTGATCGTGGTGTGGTGGACTTCCTCGACAGTCGTCCTGGGTCCAATCGCTCCTTCCTCAACTCAGACGTGATCGCGGTGAGCTTCTCCAGATGGACTAGTGGAATATTGGCGTCAGTGCTGTGTACGTGAGCTTCGAAGCTCCTTCCACCTTGTTCTGTTCAGCAACATCACGCACGCTTACGGTTCGGATTGCGAGCTGTTCGTTACTATACGCAGTATCGCTCGACTCCATGCGTGGAAGAACAGTGAGACAGGATGAGGTGCACAGTCCGCCTTCGGGCTCAGAGCACTTCAGCGGTGTTGGTCATGTCCACCTTCGGGTTCAGAGCCTTCAGTGTCCCCTTGGACTAACTTCATCGCGATTCAGCATACCTTTCGTGCTGTTTGGCCAAGGGCTACTAAGCTTGTGCGGACATACTTGTATCTAGCCCTCTGAACTATTCTCCAGCCTTTCAGTGCCTCTTCAATGATGAGTAGTTGTGAACATGATGTCTGTTTGATGCTGTCTCGCTGGGCAACTCTACCTCATCTCCGAAGAGAAGGTAAGTGCTCGCTGCTGTGTCTGCTTCTACGGCTACTCCAAGTACACCAACTCGACACGAATATGCCCGCGAATCACCTCTGCGCCAATGCGCACCCTCCCCCATCTGCTCCGTCTCCTCAACCACGCTCTCACCATCCTGTTGTGCCTGCGGGCTGTGATGAAGCCAGCCCGTCTTGCCTTTCTCAGCTCAACAATGACGAACCCGTCCATCACCCCGTATCCTAACACCCGCGCGAGCGCCATGTCCACACGGAACGCGCAACGGACACGGCGGCTGCCAACGGGCACTGTCAGAGCTCGATCGTCCACTTCCTCGACGGCACGCCAGTCGAACCAAGCAAAGGTCCTGATGCGAGAGGGAAAGCCTCGGCTCCTCATCTCGTAGATGATCGTCCGGTCATTGTTGGAGGACTCGCGGGAGAGACGGCCGAATGTAGTATCCATTTTCTATCTCACCGCGTCAGTACTGGCAAGGACAGGCTCAAAATGCTTTCAAATACTCACGATGTGTTCTCTGAAGGTTTCTCAAGACGATATAGCTGCGATTGGGCTGTTGTAGCGTGCTGTGTGGTCTGCTCAATGACCTTGTTGTACGAAGATCACTAGATCGACGCTCCTTCCTCACAAGCTACCATCTCGAGACCCTGCATATCACAATCCCCCGGACACTCCCGACGCAACTTATCACCAAGCCAGCAAAGCTCGACCCTCACATCACCATTACAAGCCATACAATAACCGGCGTTTTGCTGGTTGTTCGTGCGTGTCCTGGCTACATGGCGAACTAGATCTTCAGCTCTAGCAGCGCCCACATCAGAGGACGAGAGCAATAACGTATACCAGATACAGCGTGGACGCTCCTTCGAGCTCACTGCTTCCTTACCGCCACAGTGCACCTCATAGATTGGAGGTTTAACTCCCGCAAATATATCAACAACGTGGTCTGATGGAGACTACCGCTAAACATCACAGTACACACGAGCCTCCACCGAAGGCACTCAACAAGAGAATCCTCACAACCCAGACATTCTAGCTCTTCACGAATGCCAGACTATTCTTCTCAGCATACACAAGTCCTCACAGTCCTGGAAAACACACCGCAAACTACACATCATGAAGCGGGTGTCGGATGAAAAGGGACAAGAGCAACACGCTGCAAGCAGACTCTCAATGCCGTGGTATTCCGTACTGCTGTGGCATTGGGATATCACAAGCCGGCGACACGCACCCACTTGCACATACAGACCTCTTCACAAGTCACCATCGCACAAGCTGGAGCTTGAGAAGACATCTTAGAACACCGACCCCTAGGTGTTTCCAGGCTTGTAGCATACTCCACCAAGCCTGGCAAAATTGGGGTTGGAGATCAATGGCCATGGCCACAGCCTTCGTGTCTCTGCGCAGCTGGCCTGAGGTCCGCCTCTTGCGAACGCAAAGATGTTGGAGGCTGATATCTAGATACTCAATTGTACAATACGCTTTTTTATCATTGTCGCTCTCTTGTCGTACGCCACTGGGCCATCAGGCTCGAATCTCCCAGCCTCATGTTCGCCCAGCTATCATTGCTTACGTGACGCATATTAGCCTGCCTGAGGCGTCTGATCCGGAGACCTGACTCAAGCGCCAGAAAGATTGATTTTAATCCGTGGTCCGAGCTTACGCAGCCCGCAAGAAAGTATAAGAACCCCAAGCTCCCCCTCCTTCTTCCAACTTCTTCTTTTTTTTCTTCAGCCAAGTAACGATCTTGAAATCCACGAGAGTGCTTGCCCCCTGCTCTAACAGGCCTACTCTGCCAGGACAGATCGAAGATCAATGGCTACGGCCACGCCCTTCATGAAGAACTGTCAAGCTATCAGGAGGTTCGCCTCACGCGAAGGCAGTGAAGTGTAGGCGACATACCGTAGATACTTGTACAACGTGTTCAGTTTCCAGCTTCAAAGTCTCATCGTCTCACCGTCTCACAGTGTCACCGTCTCACCGCTGTTCCTCCAAGATCCCAGTGACCGTGCTGTAGTACTGTTGACCGCCGCCCTTCCAAGATGCCAACAGGGCTACTTCACGCTACGAGGGAGGTAGGGCCATCGACGACATTGACGAAGCCAACGACCGCAGCAGTAGCAGCAGCATTCAGACGCCCATCCATGGTGACGACAATGAGGCTTTGACGAGCGTCCCCTTGATGCTGTCCATCGAACTACCCATCACGACTCCGTTCGCATGACGACTGCAAACTCCAGCGACTTACGCCTCTCTCCTCAGTACCTTCCTCTGCACGCAAAGACCTTACATACGACTTACGGCACTGCTGCTTCGCTGTAGGCAGTTGACAAGCTTCCAAGCGGCAACGCGCTTACAGCCAGCAAAGAGCCTTCAGCAACGACTCCGTGCAGCTCGAAGCACCAAGCACGTCAGTATCACCGGTAAGCCGTTGAAGACGAGAGCCAGCGCCAGCACTAACAAGAAGCCAGCTGCGTTCGGCGGCAACAAAGGTATCGCAATGTCGTGCGCCTTCGCCATCCTACTCTTCCCATTCTCCTCCCTTCATTTTACTAGGCAGCAAGACAGTCATAATCGGCGGCGACCGCGAGATCACGACTACGAGCTCCTTCGCCATCCTACCCCTACCAGCCTCCTGCCACGCATCGCTCACTGCACTTCCGCATAGTGAGCGTCTGTGCTTCAATGCGCGTGTAACCACGGCAAGCGAACCTTCCGGCGGCGCGGATTTACGATGGCACCTTCAGTAGCATACGACAGACCAGCGCACCTTGCAGAGCATACGACAAACCGGCACCTTCAAGCGCATACGAAGACGAGCGCCGGTCAACGTCAGCCGTTCACAACTGCGACAACCAAAACGGATTGGAGCCAGCAAGAGCACGAGCACAACAGACAACAGTGGAGCGGTGCAGACGAGCGAATCTGCCAGCGAGCCGCGAAGAAACGTTTGCAGGCGAAGTTCGAAGGCATGGGAGCTCGCATCCACCTTACTTTCCTCTCCGCCTCAACATTTCACCTCTCACCTTCAACGTCCTCTGAGTCCACGAAGCCCACTGCAGCGAACACCAAGATGGCTGCGGTGTATCGATTCAGAACAATAAAGTCAACATGCACACATTGACTAGCCAAAACGCCGTAATTCAAGGACTGCAAGTAGGGCTGAGGTAGCGTTCGTGGCAGACAGCATAGAGCTTTCGAACAGATCCGCACCATCGGTAACCTCTACACGAAGAAGCCACCCAGATCAAAGACAAGAATGCAGGCATCTCCGACGGCGACAGCGACGAGATCAAGACTCCGCGCGCCTTTCACCATCTTGCGCTTGCCAATTTGCATCTCCCACCTTCTTCCTGTCACTCCATCACTACCAAGTCCCCATAACGCGCCGTAGCAAATCGCATCCTTGGCTGGCGGCGTATCACTCCAGGACAAGAAAGACATCATGCCCATAACCATCAACCAGCCCGCCGCGGTCTCCGGGCCGCACATGAGGTCAAAACGTTCGTGGCAGACATCACAATCAACTCGCAAATGGCAGCAATCACCGCCCAGATCTCCATGGATGTGGGTATATATACAGGTCTGCAAGGGAATGTGGAAGAGTAGGCATCAACATCATCTCTCATACCCTCCACATACGCTTCCCCTTTCTTCATCATATCCCAGACACGTCCTTCAACGCGCACAGCGGATACACCACCCTGAAGCTGCTGCCACCTGAGCAGAGGACAAGATGAACATTGCTCGCACAAGCTGGCATTCGGTGCGATCGCCTTCAGGATGTGATCGTGGCGAGACAGTGGAGAAGCAGACAGACATCCCAAGCACATTACTACCTCGCAACGGACGCAAACGAGCCCTCAGGGGTCACAAGTAGGCGCGTAACATTCTGACATCTTCTAATACTTCGCGTGTCCAGATTATCCTGGGATAGTCTTCTACTGTAAAATCTATCTTCTCAGTCTCCGGATTTATCCGGATCTCTCCATACCCTTCGCGTCTACGCCCGCGCCCGTCTCCTTGCAAACGCCTCCTCCATTCCGATATCGATTCATAAAAGTAGGAGGACCTTGCCGGCTTGCAGATACCCAGCCCTTTGACGATGCCATCCCTACTTACTCTTATCTTGGGAATGTAAGATGGCACGTGGATGTGCCGTAGAAGAAGCCGATCACGGTGGAAGACGACATACTCCCAGGAGATACTGGACCACGATATGGTTGGCACGCGTGGAACTCGAATGGCCGTCAAATCCAGCGCAGTCCCAGAGCCTCGCTTGGCGTACGCCTCGCGAAGGCTTTGCTGCGATCTTCTAGGCGTACGCGAACCTGCTCTGGGCCACGATAACTTATGTGAGCACACACTTACTCATTCCAGGCAACTGGACTGCACAGCCC
Organism: Neocatenulostroma microsporum; assembly: GCA_022814695.1. NCBI lineage: Eukaryota > Fungi > Ascomycota > Dothideomycetes > Mycosphaerellales > Teratosphaeriaceae > Neocatenulostroma > Neocatenulostroma microsporum. The sequence continues at coordinate 55,702 of JAKLLW010000030.1, forward strand.
GAGAGGCGACGATGTCGGAAGCTCCGTCCATCATTGTGCCGTCTTCTCGGATCTGATCTGGGAGCTTTACTGCCTTTCCTGGCCGGATAGCGGATGCCTATCGCTGCACTCACATGAGCATGCGGTCGCCTTGGATCTGTGACGTCGTTCGCCTGGCTATTCAGAGCTTTGCCGACGAGCTTTGCAGAAGCCCTGTTCGGATGGCATTGCACGCTTGTCTTTTTTCTCCATCTCCGTACGCGTCCCTCGTACGCGGACGGTCAGGCCGGCGAGCCCCGGCATCCTAATCTCGACGTCAAGGTCTCGCCGACAAGCCCACGATACCATGGAGCCTCCATGAGAGATCGTGCGAGACCTGCGAGAAGCGAGTGCGTCAGATACAACCTGCGTCAGGCAACGCCAAGACACGGCCGTGGAGGATGCGGATATTTGCAGCGCAGCCACCCTGCCTTCTACACTTTCAAGAATCGATCAATAACTTCAGAAAGACAGGCAGTCTTGACAGGAGTGTATTTGGCTTCTCAAGATGGAGTATATGCATCTCTGCATCCACTCAAACTCGCCTCATCTCGAACTTCGAAGAAGAAGTGAAGTCGGCGCATTCCACTTCATCTCCGCTCAAATGGCTTGGCGCACCAGGACGAATTCAGCAGGCCGATCACGCAACGCACGGACAAAGCTGCGGTGGGGAAGAAATGCCCGCAGCGTTCCACCACACTCCACTTTGCTTCTCTTCACTATCGTTGAGCTCGTCAGAGCCGATGGTAGCCGCCGCCGATGCAGTACCGCTGGTCGTCAGGTACGTTTACATGATGGCGGTACAGGCTGATAAGCAGTGCATGATGGCGATAAGCCGCGCATTGCGGCTCTGGAGGGGAAGGTATTTGTACCTGGCCATGGGAGGCTTTGTTCGTGGTAGGTATCGAGTTCGCGGTTCTTTGTTCTGAGTGTACTTCCCTGAGCGCTTCCGAGCCATTGCTGCGCATACCTACCTCCCTTTCTCGGGCTCTCGATATCAGCATGAAGACAGCATTGAGACCAGGCCTCGAGCCTGTGGGCTTGATGGCAATGACCATCCAGAAACACACGACACCCCTGCAGCCTGGCGGCAAGTGCTCCTCTGCAGTCTCGCGGCGGCAGCAACAAAGAGCAAACACCCGGCGAAGACAAATCCATACCTCCCCACCCAACTCTCAAGATGCATCGCTCGGCGGCCTCACCAGCTCTTCCTCGCCCGCTCCTCCAGTACCGACACCCAACGCCCCAGCCGCAGCCATGCCCGCCCTCTCCTGCCTCCCCCTCTCGCAAGTCCTACGCACCTACCTCATCACCAGCGTCTCCTCCTCCCCCCGCCTCCTCGCCGCCTCCACCACAATACTCCGCCGAATGCTGGAGAGCAAGAACCCGCTGTTCAACATCGAGCGCAATCCCTTGATGCGGGGGTTGCTGTGGCATACCTTTTACCGCCAGTTCTGCGCTGGAGCTACTGAGACGGAGGTGCATCAGAGTTGCGAAGAGTTGAGACAGCAAGGGTATAGTGGTGTGATTCTTGAGTATGCGCTTGAAGTTCTGAAAGATGCTAAAGGGAATGAAGAAGTAGATGTCCAGACCTGGAGGAAAGGGATGTTAGACTCCGTCCTCATGAGTCAGCCAGGAGACTTCGTAGGGCTGAAATGGAGCGGCATGGGCGCAGCAGCTATGCGGAGAATGAAAGCGGACGAGGAGCCGAGTAAAGAGATGCTCTCAGCCATGACCGCTCTCTGCAAAGCCGCTCAAGAAAAAGACGTCTCTTTACTGCCTGCGGCGGAGGAGACCTGGAGTCTGAAAGGTTTCAATACCTGGACCATGCGTATGCAGCGCGCCTTCAATTTAGACGGGAAAGCAGTAGTCTACAACACCTACCAAGCTTACCTCAAGCAAACCCCGGCGACTCTCGCCCGCCATCTCGCGGAAGCAAAGCAGGAAGATTTTACCTTGGGTATCAAGCTCGTGCGCGGAGCGTACCTTGGCTCTGAAGAACGCTCACTTATACACCCGAGCATTGAGGCCACGCACGCGGCTTACGATGGGATTATGGAAGCGCTCATCCAGCGGAACCATAATGACTGGATCCAACCTCTGGCAGGATCCGCCGGGGGTTCCTCTTGGCCGGCCTGGCCGAAGACGAATGTAGTCCTCGCAACGCACAACGCCGTCTCGGTCCAGCGCGCCCAGGAACTCCGCCGCCAGCAGGCCGCCGAAGGGAAACCGCTGACGCATCTCAGTTTTGCGCAGTTGCAGGGGATGGCTGATGAGGTTTCTTGCTCTTTGCTCGCTGCTGCGCGGGCGAGCTCAATAGGTGAGAAAGGAGATGAGAAGGCAGTCAAGGAGCGAGTCTTCAAGTGCACGACTTGGGGCAGCATGTATGAGTGCCTGAACTACCTGCTGCGGCGAGCGGCGGAGAACAAGGACGCTGCGGGACGGACTAAGGAGACGAGGAGGGCTATGCAGGCGGAGTTGGGGAGGAGGCTGAGGGCTATGGTCTGGTTGGCTTGAAGAGGGTGGTTGGGGCTAGGAGTCTTGGCTGGGGGTGGGTGTTTGGGTAATGTTCCGGTGAATCCGGTCCCTGAAGGCGTGTTGGGTATGATTGCCGGTGGCCCGGTATGAGATGATGGGTATGACGGTGGCATGGAGTCTGAGCTCCACGGGGTGATTGGATAGATGTTTGGGTTTGCGATGGCGTTTGGATATAGTTGTGGGTGGGTAGGTAGCGTAGCATAGCATAGCTTGGTATGGTATGACGAGATGTGTCCAGTCACACTTCATACAACTCACACTTGGAGGCGGAAATTTCGAGTTCAGGGATTTCAACATTCGTTCAAGGTACGTAACCCCCAAACCTGCTTTGCCGACTGACCGACTGACCGAATCAAGCACTTACGCTTCACGCATTTGTGCTCTGCGAGCTACTTGAAGCTCAAGAGGAGGGTGGTCCCAGGCTTGACTGAAGCCTAACCAAACCCTAACCCTAGCCGGATAGGAAGGAGCGCTGAGGTCTTTTGGGCGGTGGGTAGCGAGTTCGAGCAGCGGGAGTGGTAGATGAACAAGATGTTGATGATGGGTCTGGTATATTACTATATGTGACTGGATGGACATCGCTTCTCGCGAGCTCTATCCGCACACGAGGTATAACATAGTGTAGTGAGGGCGCACGAGGCATGAAGAGGGTTTGGGTACTTCGTATTTGTACATTGTTGAATGCGCCCTGGCTGTTGGCTACTGTTGACCAAGCTGCTATACCAGAGAAAGTCCTTTTGCGCTTCCTGTTGAGCCCTCAGTCATGAGAGGACCTTGCTCATGTGCGGAGAAATGGTGTAGGACTGAAGCGACTACCTTCCGCCTGAGAATCGAGATCTGACTTCAAGTTCGTATGCTCGTGATCCTTATCGTATTCCTTGTTCACATGTTACTGCTTGGGTCTGGTCGCGAAGAGCCGAACGGACCGAGCTCGTTGTTGTAGACGCCCGTGTTGTCCTCCTCAGGCTTCACACCGGCGAGCGAAGGTGTTGAGCTGCTGTAGCATGCCTCTGGCGAGCCCTGGCCGCTTTTGCAGCCGCCACTAGGGCTCTCAATCGAATGGCCAGGGCCGGCGACACTCTTGGTACGGCCGCCGGGCTTGTTCTTCATGCGTGGCGGCGCAGTGATACACAAAGCCGGCAAATGTGATCTAGCCAAAGTTCTGCGTATGGCCGGAGCAAAGCTAGTCGGAGACGTGGATGCAGTACCTAAGGACTCCTCCCCACCGAATCCGTCGGCTTTGGCATCTGTGAAAATTCTACGCAGCGGGATGCGAAGCCGAAATGGAGCGAGATTCTGATGCTGAGAGTGTTGACGAATCTGCCGGCGAGGAAGTCCAGATTTTCCGAGGGGCTAAAGGCTTGTTCGGTGAAGGGTGGGTTTTCTGATCGGACGAGCGCAGAGTGGAATGGAGGACCACCCCTGACCTAACCGGAAGAGCGCACCTCTACCAGTTCCAGATCTGCTTCGTGATAGCCGTAGTTGCGAAATTCAGTTTACTTTCGCGCGGAACCCTAAGCCCAATGTGAACCGCTTGGGCAGCAAGCAGAAAGCCGCCTTAGTCGGAGTCAGACATCTGTCAACGCTCGCTGACTGTGTAATACTTGGGGGTAGTCGTTGGCGAATACTTCAACACCTGCCGAAAGCGCAGGGTTGCGGGCGCCAAGGTCAAGGCCAAGTGCTTCGGGGGCCAGAGCGCAGGATGTTGTTGATAGATGTCATGTATACTCCTCGATGTTATACTCTGAGGTAGACACTGCCGAATACTTCAGCACCTGTCAGAAGCATAAGAGCCGAACAGCCAGCCGCGTGGTGGCAATAACCGCTACATCTTTCGCGAAGTACGCATGTTAGTACACCCTCTTTGCTCATCTAGTGTTAGGCCAGATTCTACATCGGTGATGTAGCTTTGCTCGATTAGGCGCCGGCTCAGCGGCGCAAGGCTGTCTATAAGTGCACTAGTATAACCAGGACCCAGGAAAAAAATCTGCAAGAACGCTGACGGCTGAAGGAAGAGAAGTACTTACCGCCACTTGTACGGTGGCGGGCCAGATATTTTGGGCGTTAGAGCAGGCCCGAGCCTGCTCTCGACTATGGATGCGAACCGGTGATCGAGCTTTCGAGATGGCAATGGCGGATGCATCAGCACCTGCCAGGAGTACAGGAGCAGGACTATCAACAACGTGGGAAACGTTTGTTGCTTGAAGGCCGGCCTGGCGCGGCTGTCGAATCGCACAAAGCTGCCGAGACCCATCACTGCTCCTCATCCACAACATGTGAGAGCTGGACTCACGACGTTCCATTTCTACCGCCGTCCAGGTACATGACCCCCTCCTCATCAACTACCAGAACCTCCTTCTCCCCATTCTCCTTCCCCTTCCCGCTGCGCAAGTACTCCCACATCTCCAGGCCAAACAACCTAGTATCCCCATACCGCCCCATCCACTCCCCACTTGAATCCAAGCACCCAAGCCACCTATTGAACCTTCGCTTGAAGATGGTCCCATGCTGCAGTGGGATACGTATCGGCAGACCGTCCTTGTTGAGCTTCACAGCTGTGGATGCAGCTAACACCTTCCAGACCTTGAGACGGTTGCTGCTGCTGCCTACCGCCGTTGCCGGTCAGCTGGGACTACCCACCCGCTATATAAAGAGATGGAGCGCCGAGACCGCCTGCTAAGATGTAGATCGATGGCAGGTCGAAAGACTTGCCGCCATAGCCTACCCCATCCATATTGCTTCTACCACCCATGTTGCGTCTACCACCATAGGTTTCGAGCTTGTTAGTTGCGCCTAAGCGACTGGCCGAGTTCTTGCGTGACACGTCCTTGTTCGTGGATGTGGTCGTCGCGCCGAAGTTATTTGTCGGAAAGCGTAACTTGGATGAACAGCTGGAGGTCGTTCTGGAGCTGTTCGAGAATGTTCTGCAGCGAACGCTGCTTTTGATCCTACCATTGCGTCTTCGCGGTCGTTGAGCCTTACTCGTAGCAGGCGTTTGGTCGGAGTGCAGATGCGTTGCTTCTGGCCTGATAGGCCAAACCCGAAGCCATTGTAGGTGCCGATTTGCTGGTGGGAGGCTACTTCAACGGGTCCGGTCTTGCGTGTCGAAGGGCGCGGGACTTGGAGAGTATTGCTACCTTTGCGATAGAGGCTCATATTTTTGGGGACCAACCGTGTGCTGCGTCTCTGGCTGTGTTCGAAGCGTCACTCGCATGGGCGCTGCGCTATCTGCCTCCACCGTTGGCCATACTGGGTGGACGTCCGTGACCAAAGCATTCTGCGGCTGGTCTTATCGAGGTCATCGCCGATGTTGTCCGTGTGTAGGTACAGCTGGCCTAGTCGATCTCCTTGCCCTTGCGGTAGGCCAAGTTGAAGCGTGGAGAGCGCAGGAAGCCTGGCAGCGTCTGGTGCATCCCATACAGCGAGGATGGAATCTGCAGATCTATCAGCATAGTCGCAAAAGCGTGAAGGTCTGTGGTGAGGACCTTACCGTGCGCCAGAGCGGCGCCAGTGCCGCCTTTCGCTAGCATCCGAGAATGGTGATGCCAGTCCATAAGACCTTAGATGTGAGGCGGTCATCGAGTTTCCGGGCTGAGGATTTGCTTGTTCCTATGTAGGGGGCGCTTTCCGTAAGCTACAAGGTGCTGCTTCTGCTTCATAAATGCCCAAGCCGCCTTCTCCCTGCGGCCCTGCCCATCTCCTCGAGCTCGAAGAAGGTGCTGTGACGTATATATACAGTGTCCGTTTACCGGCTGGAGGCTTCAGCGAGAAGTTGCGAGGAACGCCAGCCTTAGAATCCGCGGGCTTGGGTCCGTGTTCTCGCTCTAGTTGCCGTCGAGCATCTTCTAGTAAGCACCCGACTCGCAGGTCTTCTCCCAGTGAGCCAAGTCGGTAGCTCGACCGATGGCGTCCTTCCTTGCCGAGAAGAGTGTGTAGTGGGAGTCTGTAAAACCCATAGGGACGGTAGTATTGCCGTTGAGAAGGCACTCATACATTTTGTATTGGTGCTTCTCGAGTGGATCGCCCTCTAGGACGGCGTGACCACGGCGCCTAGCCACCGTAAGTTAGTATGCTTTCTTTGCTATATAGTATTGGGCCACTTGCTGTCTCTGGGCTCTCTGCCAATGCCTTCATATGTCTAGGTATCAGGATATCTATCTCTACGGGCTTTGGGAGAAGAGGAATATTACTTCTGCGGTGCGATAAGGTCTATACCACAGGCTGTGCACAGCTGTTCGACCAATGCCTCGCTAGTTTCTTCGTAGTCGTGCGCATACTACGAGCTCTGCTGGACGGCGGTGAGTGACTGTGCGCGCTCTAGGAGTTGGAGGTTAGCTTGCGTCAGCTCCATTGTGTCAGTTTCGAGAGCTACAAAGGCGCACCAAACGCTTTGAGCGCTAGAGTGGGTAGCCTTTGGCCGGCTTTCGAGCATGGTTTCGTTCTTAGAACCAGCGATGGTGTCGCCGAGATCGTGATTGCTTGTTTGTGCATAGGCGGCGCATCTCGCGAGCTCCAAGGCGGTCTTCCGTAGCGGATCCTTGTTTGCGAACAGAGCCATCGCGCTGAGCTGCTTGTTACTCGTTGAGAAGCATAAGGATGCGTAACAGATGAAGGTCATTCTATTCGCAAATGCTGTGCTGCGAAAGGTGCTGCCACCGTTGTCAGAGAAGGAAGACGCGTTCCATTTCAAGATCTGGCTCTAGTAGCTCCAAGGTCGATTAGAACCTTTTAGGCCTCGTTGTGAGGCTGGCGCCGAGTCTTCGAGGTCGTGATAACTTGTCTGTGTGCAGAACGCGCTCTCTGTGGATTGAAGGGGGCTGTTTCTGCTTTGTGAGTCTTGCAGCCGTTAGCTATTCCTCGAGCTCTAGGAAGGTGCGTGACGTACACGATGTCCATGCACTGTTTGGAGGCTTCGGGGGAGAGGGTTGATTCCAAGTGGAGCGCCTTGCCCCCTGGATCTCGTGTAGACTTCTGGTGAGCTCAGAGAGCAAGCCAATAGCTTGAGCTCCATGCTCAAGTCTTTAGTGATCATCTCAATGGTGTTTTGTAGCGTGCGCAAGCCGTGTTGTTGTGGTGGTCGCCCAGAGGGCAAGCCGTTGCGGGAGTCTTGGCATCGACTTTGGCGCTCTTTCGCCGCTGTTGAATCAACGCGACGTCTGGCAGCACCACCATTGACAATACCATCACAACTCCCTCAAAAATCACGAGACTTGCTTTGCAGTATCTACGAAGCTTGCAGATTGTGCTCATCCAACTTTCATGAGTTTTGGAGTCGTGGCAGCACCGCACGGACGAGGCACGCAAAGCGGCTTCCACGCTCACCACCGAGAGCACTTTCCGCCCTACAACACTGCCACTGCCTCTGGCAGCGACAAGCTTCATTGGCGCTTGCTTAGAAGGCTTCAGAGCTGCTCTGGTATGTGCTTACTCCATTATGGATGCGAGTTGTGGTGTTTGCTGACTCGGTGGCCCAAACAGCCAGCCTTCGCCTATGCCGCACCACCAAGCCGGCGGCGACAACAAACCACCTACACTCACTCAGACATGCAGAGGAGCTTCGAAAAGCTTCACAACAGCCTGCAGAGGAGCCTCAGATGGTTCTCTGTCACTCATACTGCGCCGCCAACCCGCCAGAGGCCGAAGACCTCCGCGGAGCGAAAATGGCTTGGTGCGCCCGGAGGCGATGGCGACAGCAAGCCTTCACTTCAAGAGCCAAATACACTCAAAAGAGCTTGGAATTACCCTTTAGAAGGTTGGCAAGAGGTGGTAGCAAGCTGGCGGGCCATACACACAAGATACCACCACCAGCCTTGCGCCCGGGCAGCAGCCTAGCTTGGTGGATATTCGGCCAGCGCTCGCCAGCAGCATTATCGAGCCCATTGGGTGCCGTAGAAGCATCTCAGAGTGCATCTGGCGGAGTATATGGGACTTGCCAGTGACGGGCGCAATTTGCTACCCATTGCCCGCCAACATGTGGCTTCGGCTGAGGTCAGGCGAGGAGGTGACAATCACTCCACCACCCTCAAAGCAGCCACGACAAGCCAAATGACCATCGATCTCGCTTCAGAAGCTTGTGGCCATGGCTGACTGCCGGGCGCGATATGCCTCGACGTCCTCAACCTCGTCGTCCTCTCGTGGTGGCGGACTTGGCCATGGCAAGCGGCTTTCAAGTTCAAGTTCAGCACCACCAACACAAGCCTCAGCAGCTCTCAACACACCGAAGAGGCTCATCACAAGCACATCAACGACCAATACGGGAAAGCACAAGTCGACATCACCACCATATCGTCGCTGCCAGATCATTGCATGGCTGGGTGGCGCCGGAAGCGGAGCGCACGTGAGCGTGCCTTAATCTCCGCCTTCTAGCTTCACTTTCGTGCACATTCGGCCACGACAACACCATGGCTCGCGCTTCAACATCTCTCGCCATACTGCATGCCAGCAGCCGAGTACAGCGCACCAGGAGTTCGAATCTCGAGGTCGCCTCTGCTTCATCCCGGCGTTGAGGTATGGAAGGCTTGGCCCGGGAAAGCTCCGCTGACCGCCTCTTCGGGTGGGCAAGAACATCTCAACCACACCTCATCCGACTTCCAACAACCACAACAACACTCCTGCTTGAGTATCTGCTCGCAGTCGAGGAAGACCAGATCGAGAAACCGAGCGTCGCTGCAGATGCGGCAGACCTCGCTGCTCTCTGGCACGCCACCCACACCGCCCCTTCCCTCCTTCCTCCTCATCGTACCGACTTCCGCATATCGAGCTTAGTCTCTGGTGCGACGGACATCTTCTGCTTTCCACATATCATGCCTGCCTTGTTGAGCAAGTCTCCGAGTGCGCTGGCTTTCTCTCTTACCCTCCCCCTCCTGTCCTCCCTTCCTCCTGCCATTCTACCCAGCACACATTCCGCCTGAGCAGCGAAGAACACCAGTGCCATCTGAGGAGCAACCAGCCACCCACTGCTGGCGTTGGCGAGCCTAACCGGCCTATGTAAGCCCAGCCCAGCACACTGGCCCAACCTATTCCGCCATGGCAGCGAAGACCAGCATCATCGGCATGCAAATATACTGATCTTTGGCGTTGGCGAGCCCTATTGGCCCATGTAAGCCCAGCACACCGACAACTCTACAGCTGCCTGGCTCATGCACGGCGCTGGCTGACTTCTCTGTGGGCTCCCTTGGTCTGTGGGCTCCCTCGTTTGCTAAAGGGCTTCGCCTCTCGCAGACTTGGGTAGAATACACGCGAGCCGGATGTCGCTCTTACGGGCATGATCACTAGCCGCCTCTGTTACCTCAAAATCTTGTCCGAGTTCGATATACTAGCGGCCGCCTGGATGCACTGACTACGTACTGCCATCGCGCTGCGACGGTGCGTCTGGGCCTCCGCTTCCGGCCGTATGGCTGGGTCTTGGGCAGTGTGGCTTCCGGTGCATGCTCGAAGATTGGTTGTGGGCTCCTCTGCTACTTCAGCATCTTGTCCGAGTTCGATTACCGGCGGACGTTCTGGGTGCACTGACTACGTACTGCCATCGCGCTGCGACGGTGCACCAAGGCCTCCGCTTCTGGCTTCACGGCTGGGTTTTGGGTGATGTAGCTTCTGCTGCATGCTCGAAGGTTGGTTGAGGGCTCCCGTTCTTCCCGCTGCATGGCGCGGCTGGGTCTTGGGTGCTGCTGTCTCGTCCACGCAAGTTGGTCTTTGACGGCTCCAGTTGGCATCGGTTTCAGTCCGCTGTAAGTCTAATAGATCTCCAGTGTGGCGAGCTTCGCTTTCGTGCAGGCCCACATCCTCCATTCACTCCCTCCTTCATCACCCTCCATCTCCACAAGGATGATCGGCGTACTTCGGTGCAATGACCCTTGCTGTTGAGGATCTCTTCCTTCCCATCTTCCTCCCCAGCCTCCCTTTCCCCCCCTTCTTTCCCCTCCCCCTCCCCAGCACAGCCTGACCCTCCTCAAGGTCGACGTGCTCCGGCACAATGTCCCTTGCCGCGCAGGCGAGTCGTTGCAGGCTTCCTCCCTCTTGCCCTCCACCCGGATACCGGAGAAAGATCGAGCGAACCTCAACAGCTTGCTCAGCTTCCTTTGGACTGGTCGGGCCTTCATCACGGCTCTGCCTCCTTCTCCCACAGACCTGGATATGGACAAGACCACCGCCACGCCGGCGATGAGCCATCCGCACCCGTGAGACCGTGTATCCGGACATGGACAAGAACCACACGCCGAACCTCAATCTCGACATTTTGGGCCTTCCTTTGGACAAGCCAAGGACCTCGTCTGTGGTGAGCTACCGAGCCCGCAGAAGAATGAACCCCCGGACGTAGACGACCACGCCGCCCACGAGCTCGACAATGCTGGACGCCGGCCTCCGGAAAGTGTAGCACCATCCCTCTTGTCCTTTCTCCTGTCCTCACCCCCTTCCCGACATGCTCGACATGCTCGGATGCTCACGTCTTCGCAAACTGTTGGAATCACAGTGCCTACTTCGGTAGCCCGTAGAGCCGGAAAGACTACCTCGCTGCTGACTTTTGGCGGCGGGGATGGAAGGCACTCTGGCTCAACGATGGTGCCACCCCCTTCACACCCTCCTCTACTGCGGAGAGCTCTCTGGGCCCGCAGCTCATTTCATTGACTTCGTTCTGACTCTGCAGCATGTCCTCCTCCTTCCTACCCATCCCCGCAAGAATGTGCTTCTGCGCTGAGCGTGAGGTTGTCGTCCTTCGCGACTCCTCCCCTTCCCATACCCTCCGTCCCCTCTGCGCACTGTACACATCCGCCGGGATGAGCTTTGGCACTGCGAGTGATATACTCCCTCACCCCTCATCTGCGCCATCTTCGTCTTCCCTCCCACCTCAATAACCCTCCTCGCCGCCTTCTTTGCCCGTGGCGAGCTTCTCGAGCCCACGATGAAGCCACTGATGCAGCACACGGCCCAAACAGCCTTGTGATACTGCCTCTGCAGCATTCTACGAGCATCTTTGCGCCCCCGGAGTCATACCATTCGCTGCTGGTTATGAGCCCGCTCTCCCTTCACCCTACCATTCTCCCCCGTCTTCTTCTCGAACTCCTCCGGACACCTGGCCGAGCTCATGAAGCCAACATCGACCTCGCTGACATCAAGTAAGCCGCTGTCCTCATGTGGCCCATCGACTGCTGCTCCAGTCTTCTAATGCGCCACTTACTGACTTTCTGCTCCGAGCCCGGCTTGTCGAGACTCCAGTATCCCTTTGCCAGGTCCTGCATACCTCCTCCGCATCCTCAGCTCCGAGCTTCGGCTCGTCGAGCATCCAGCGCTCTTTTTCATTCTGCCTCGCCCCTTCTTGTCCTCCTTCATTCAAACCTCCGAGCTCTGGCTTGTTGAGGGTTGGCCTCACCACATACCGTAATCCTACTTTGCACACCCCTTCCACCCTGCACTCCGAGCTTCGGCTTGTTGAGGTCCAGATTGACCAACAAGCCTTCGGAACACGACGGACTCCAGTGCTGAAGTTGTAGAGCCGGCTACGTGCTGCGAAAGCGACCATGGTCATGGAGGTCATGTATCGCAGCAGCATACTTGGCGAACATCTGAAGTTCGAATACGATTACCGCCCGTACTACCTGATCCATCAGGGAGGACGAAACTGCTCGCTCACCGATGAAGAAGAAGGTATGTTGTCGCTTCCTCCGATCATAGCTTCCGACCTCGCTGACGAGATAACATACCAGCACGGCCAGAGACAGCCCGAACGCCAACGGATCTTGAACAGCCCACACTATATTCAGGTACACATGCCCTTTGCTGCGGTATTGCTGGTATCCGCAGCCTTACCCAATGCCTCAGGCGCAAGCTGACCCATGCTTCAGAAGCCGAGACGGAAAGCCGGCATCCCATACGCCCGGGTCGCCCATCTCCGCACGGGCAGGCGCCATGCTTTTCAACCCTTTTTCTCCCCTTCTGGGCCGCTGCTCGTTCTTTCTCCTGCTTGTCCTTTGCATCTCACCTCCCAGGCTTTCTGCATCTCTGCTGGGTGAGACGATATGTCCCCAGACTTCTTCCTTCCCATAAAGCCTGCGAAGACCTGATGGCCGCGGAAGACTCTCATGCATTCCCGTACATCCTGCTCCTCAGCGCTTCACCCTTCAGTCCTCCGTCTTCCTATCCTGCATCATCCCCGGTGATGACTTCGAGCCGCCTCTCTCTTCCTGCGAAGCTGTCATTGCCGCAGATGCTCTTTCACAAGCCCAAGATCGCTCTTTTCTCTCGTCTCCTTTCGGCTCTTTCTCTCGCGACTCCTTCGGCCTCCGAAGTTGAGTAGACTGACATTCGTCCAGCCTTCTTGAAGGACGTGGTGCCAGAGTTCGGAGAATGGCAGGGAAGAGATCGGTACTGGCTGAGCATGGGCCGGACCATAGCCAATGGGTGGAGGAACGGGTGGATATGAGTGTACGTTGTCGTGAGAAGGGGTTCGCTTTGAGCATGAGCTGATGGGTTACGGATGCTGTCCAGGATACTGTACCGGAGATTGTGTTTGCTTGCTACACTGCTATGCTTGCCAGGCTAGTACTGACTGCGCATTGCCGCCCTCGTCCATGGGCGCCTCGACTCAGATGCTCGTCATTGTCGTACCTCAACATCGCATGTACGCCTGTATGGTATAGCTCTTCTCACCCTCATCTCGCTGTCCCATACACGCCGCCGGACATGCAGAGCCTCGTGATGCTCTCGTGGACCCATACTCCACGCCGCTTGCCTTGCCCTTGATCTCGTCCTCGCTGGCTGGACCGACCTTCGCGAAACTCACGGGTGTCCTTACTCAATGCCAGTATGCTGCTCCCTAGAGACGTTCGAGACCAGCTGTCGAATGGGAGGTTGCGCGTGGAGATTGAGAGACTAGCGGGCCTATGCCAGAGCAGCCAGACATACTGATCTCGCTGCGCTCGCCCGGACGTGCTTGGCTTCCAGGGTAGAGGACGTGGAAGACGGACGCAGCTAGGCGAAGGGTCCGGTAGTGGAGGAGATGGAAGGTGGTACTGCGGCGGAAGAGCGCGAAGTCGAGGGGCTCTACTGCCATGGCTGGGCTGGGTCTGGAGGTACTGAAGCTCTCTTCGCAATGCTGAGGCTTCATCAAGCCGTTGTCATGGGCATGAATCGCCTCTGCGCCTCCGCGAAGGCTACAATGTGCTGGGTCTGCGAAAATGGCCTTCGTGGTCTTCCGACTGGTCTCCAAACATTGCGGTCCGATGTACCTCGATTCCCAGTATCCACCTCGTCCCTGTGATCCTACAACATATTCTGAGAACCCCCAACCGCCCTTCACCAGGCATCATTGGAGACTAGCTCGCCGGCGGGCCTGTTGAAGTCGGAGCGCGCAAAGACATGCTCTGCCTCCCGGGTCTTCTCGTCAAGTCATCCTTATCCGCAGCCTACTCTCTGTATCTCATCTTGCTCGCAAAAAGCCTGGCTTCTTCATGTGCTCTTCTTCGATCTCAATGGCCCTGTTCGCGGTCGTTGACTGGTAGGCATGCGCTTCGCGCACTGGAGGCTCGGGAGACTTTTTGGGGTAGAACTGGACTGACAGATTAAGTTGTGATAGTCGGGATGAAAGAGATTGCTGAGAAGGCCGTACTCCAGATGATGGCGCACTATGCGGACGCTCGTAGATCAAGATGGCGATAGCGTGTTTGCTTGGCGGGCCTTGTCATGGTTTGGGCACCAAGCTTCGCGCAGCAAGCTTCCAACAGGGGACTTGAGCGTCCAGCAGCTCCTAACACACATCACGATCAATACTATACTGCCGATGGCCCTCAGCGGCACAGCAGTAACCTAACAAACAAAGACTCGCCTTCCACATCAACCGCAGAAGATCCAAGAACGCCACGGCGCAAACCCGAGCCTCTCGCAAATCCGTCCACCATCTTCCTCCTCGTCCTCCGCATACCACCAACTCCTACGAAGCGCCTCCACAGCACGCTTTGCCTCTGCTGGAGAGCGGAGCTTGAATCATAGCTGAGCTCATGGGCAGCGGCAAAGCTATAAAAGAAAGATCTTCGCATGTGTACACAAATCTTTCCTCGGTACATCTGCTTCTCGTAGACTCTGCAAGGGCTGGCAAGACACTGTGATTTCGGGCATGAGTGAAGAGCAATGGCTCATGGATGTGGACTCGGATATACGATTCAAGAGCAGGCAGGTTCAGGTGAAATTGCTAGGCAGCGTGTCTGTTTGGCCAGCTCTCGGCCTTTGCCACAGCCTTCTACGTTGACGTGAGAATCTATTGAGGTGCTGAAGGTATTATTGTGCCATTTCACCCCATTTCACCCATTGTGAGCTTCCCTTTTCATCCTTTAAAAGCTTCTCTTCGACTCCGTCTTTCTGTACATTCGTTCGCATCGCAAGTCCACCACATCCGGTCCGCATCGCAGCAAGATGGCGCCTCCTCACACCTACACGCCAATGCAGCTTGTCGAGCACATCAAAGTCTGGCGCGAAGAGATAGCTTGGACGACAGAATACCAGAACGCCTACGGCAGCGCCTACACGATCATCAACGGCCCTCAACTACATGGCCTCAACCGTTTCAACACTCTGATAGTCCAGCGTGTGAACATACGGCAGCTCATGCCACTCTTCGACACCCTACTATACGGCAACAAGCTACCAACCGTCCAAGTGTGGTGGTCAGCGTCTGGAGAATTGCTAGATCGTTACAACGCAAAGGGCCTTACCGGTGAACACAATCACTCAGTCCATATCTATATCGACCCGGCCACCGAGAAAAGGTATGGAGATGAAAGTAAATCGCACTCCATCCATCAAAACTACCTGCACGAGACGGTACATGCGGCATTCCAAGCATTGTGCTGTTTTGGTGAATGCGGCAGCAAGGGCTGCAAGGATGCCCACGAGGAGGCGTTGGGCAAGACGGGTCACGGCGAGGCATGGTTACTCCTTGGAGCTTGGGTTGAGAAGGAGATCGGCTGGCTGCTGAGCTATTAGTATGATCTGGCATTGTTCGATTGCATGCAGTTTGAATATATTCGGACTGGAAAGCTGCCATTGCCGAATGTGGTGAGCTTGGTGTGGCCTGGGCAGAAGCTTGAGCTTGTGGAGTGCAGCTTGTGGGTTCACAAGAGGAAGACTTGGAGAGAGAGGCTTTTTAACACATGGTTAGCCAGGATGCCGCTGCTTGTAGATGAGTAGATTGCTTGCATTAAGATGGCCTTCGGCCGAAAGGACGAGCAATTGGCAGCATAACACAGTATTACTCTGGTTGAAAACGCTATGGATACTACTTTACCAGCCTCGCATACCCTGCTTATGGAAGGGAGTAGCCGCTCTCACATCTTTCCCACACGCAGCTCTGATACAGCGGCTGCCAGCAAGTATCGTAGCCAAAGTCACAGTTTCTAGTAGCATACAGCAGGATCGCAACAGTACCACAAGAGATGTCTGTACTCAAAACAAGCACAGATATCACACGACATCGACTGCCCCATCTCCTCGAAAGGCAATGGCGGCGAGCTCAGGTATTGCAGTCCTGCACACATAATACAGGCAATCCGGTCTCGAGCGCTCACAATCCAAGTCCTCCAGGCGATACCACAGGACAAAACGCTACCGTCTCGGCGTACGCCAACATCCGACTACGACGGCGACACAGTCGCTCCAAGCACTCTCCCGCCCGCCTCCATCTCGAAAACCTTCCGCAAGTGATGGCGCCACCGCTCCGGCCGATGTACAGTACGACGGCATCGCTGCTGGAACTGCCAGACCACACGGCTTCAGCGGCAGAAGGCGCTGGTGCTTGCTACGAACAAGCTCAACACAATCTGTATGCCAGGCCGCAGCATTGCAACAAACATGGTGGCGTCGATGAGTATGCCCAGGAGTTTGCTTACGATCTTCAGCAAATCAACACCAATCCTCTGCAGCCTGAGATGATGAGGTGATTCGGTCCCGAGAAGATACTGCTTTGGATGCACTCAATAGCAATGTGCCCTCCGGTAGGTTGTTGATAAGCTCGCGTGGCCCTTCGTGCGGAAGGATCGTACACGGTGTAGCCACTCCGAAGGCTAAGCCTACCCCGAAGAAGCGCGCGAAGAAGTCGAATGACGGTGATGATGAAAAGGCCTCGCCAAAGAAGAGACGCGCTTCTCCCGAAAGAAGGCTGCCGCTGCTACGACTGAGGAGACCGATGAGGGTGTCAAGGGAGACGTTGACGGGTATTATCTCTGCGATCCCGTGCGATCATGCCAAGGATGGCCGAGATTCGGCAGGCACATACATGGATAACATGGCTTCGCCTTCCTGTACAACGAGGCATGCCGTAAGATGAATGTAGAGGCTTGATCTCAATGGAAAGGCGTGTGTACATATGTTACAGTTCTTTCTGGTAGCTAGCTATGGTATATCAGCCGTTGCTTCAATGCATTCGCACAGTGGTAAGCCATGCACGTCCACGTAGGCTGCGGCCAAAGCCATTGTTCTCCAATCTCTCCTTCGAGAGCTCCATGTGCTCAACAAGCCCTCGTCCTGGAGATCGGTATTCATCCTGCCTTCCCAAGCTCCTTCGAACGACGGCAAAGTCTTGTGAAGGTCATTGAAATGTGCCCTGCCTTTTGAAGAACGCGCGAGGCATGGAGCGAGCCTATACGTAAAACTTGTGGGCTGCTCTTCGGCATGTTTTTTCTGGGACGGCGCAAGATTCCTTGAGTGAAGTGCCATGAGAGACTGCTTGGCATCACAAGTGTCGTAGCGTGCGACATCGTCCGTGTTTCGCTTTCTGGATGAACACCCACGGTGCTTGATGAGCGACGGGGAAGAAGGTCGAAAGTCTCAAGCGGAGCAGTCAGCATGTGAGACCGCCGCTACTGCAAGCAGGGATCTGACGTCCGCATACGTCACCATCGAGCCGCGAAGCAATGCGCAGAAGCGAAAGAGGAAGCAGGGAGTAGTGACTGACCACCGCATGGGCGGATAGGTTGGTATGAGAATGGTCACAACCACTTTCATGCAATGCTGTCTACGGGAACAAACTGCCCACCACTGTGGATAGTCTTCGCCATCAAATTTAGTGGCGTAGTCGCCTTGACCGGTCGACGTGGCGCGCTCGGTTTCCCAAAGTGACCACATTGCGCAGACGCTGTCTACCCGCCTCATGATGTTCATGACTACGATGCGGCCTCATGAGGGTGTACAGCTTGTATGAGTGCATGGCACGTACCCTTGACGTTTGTTTGAGTGGGTTCATGAAAGAAACGGAGGTCCAGCTTTGCTGTTACGGATGGCTTCACGACAAAGCGAGACGAGCTTCCTGAGAGCATTACGAAGTGCATCTGGGAGACAGAGGATGGTGAGTTCGAAGAACGAACGTTGAATTGTAGCTATCTGAAATGTAGGCTGTTACTATTGGTCTCGTGCATTGAGCTCAAGCACGCGACGCTGACACCAGCTATCCACTAGAAGGCTTCCGTCCGAAAACTTGCAGCGCTTCTAACAGATTGGGATTGATCTACCGCCGGTTCAGCATGAGGGTGCGTGGGACGATCGAGCACCTCACTCTCTGTCCGGCGGATGTGTAGTTGTTGGAGGGAAAGAGAAGAAGGTCTGCAAGACAGCGTGTGGACTTATGTATATCTTGCGCACACGCTAGAAGCGGTACTATCCGGCAACTCCGTGTGCCTAAGGCGTTACATTTCGTCGACGCTATGTGAAAGGGAGGTTGCTGGGCCTCACGCCTCGATTGTGCTCGTTTGCTATCCTCGCGGCAGGCGATCACGACAGTAGGAACAGTGCAGTTCGATAGTGAAGACATGTATCGCAGCTATCTAGGTATGTAGGCTGGGTATCTGTCCCCTGCATTGAGCTTGAGCATGCGATCTTCAAATGCCTGCCGTCCACCAGGCCTTGAGCCCGAAGGCGAGCACCGCCTTGGCTTGTTCTTCTCCAATCCAGACTGCGAGCCAACATGAATGTAGTAGTGAGCATGTTGTAAGCTTCTGGTTGTTGTTACAGCACTCTTGGCGACTGATTCACTGACACTGCTTGGAGAGGAAAGCAGAGGAACATTGACAGCTCCAGCTCTGGAGGTAAATTCGCAACGGATGCTACCACGGTCCGCTCCCGTCTCATGTTGCTTGCCTCAGGCTGTAGCTTGCCTTGTGTGTCTTCATAAACGTCGCTCAGGCTGTAGGTGAAAGTCAGTCAACAAAGTCATGTACAACGACACTGCGAACATCACAATGCCTTCTGATTACGTGACCTGGGTGTCCCTCCAGCGCACCGGCAGGCCAGTAAGCAACCCCTTGATATCAGGATTTCACAAACAGTCACTGACGAGTATATAGCCACCACCACAATCTCCGCCGCGCGCTCCCTCGCCTTCTCTTCCTCCCATCGTAAGCATGCCTGTCCATGCCCACTATCGCTTAAACGATATTGACTGGATGCAGATGGTGAGCCACATTTGCGGAAACGCTGCCCTCCTCGAGCCGCAGGCGAGACAGCAGTAGCAGTAGCAACAGTAGACGGAGACGGCGGCGACAGCGTGGTGAACTTGGGATAGACATCGCTGCCTTCGGGCTAAATAGCAGCAGGAACTCATCTCCTACGCTGAGAACCCACTCACTCGCCTCACCACCCACAGCCCCTATATGTAGCGACACCGCCGATCGGATCCTCCGCAGACGAGCTTCATCCACGAGATCTACTTCACCTGCCCGCCGGCCGCCCTCATCCCCTCAACACTTTCAAACCTATACACTACTCGAGTCCACGTCAGTGACATCTTTCGATACTGTCGTGAAGGTATACATACTCTGCGCCGTCATTCGAGTCCTGCCGCCTCGTTCTCCTGCGGTTCCCTTTGAAGCCGAGGTAGATGCAAGCACTGGTAAGAGCTGCGAGCAACTGATGATGGTTAGTCCCGCTCGAAGTGCATACTGCGGGAACATACGATAACAGCAAAGCTCATGGCGGTGCGATGGTGGCCTTCGAGAGAGCTGAAGTTCGCTCTGATTGACGAGCTCATGGTGATGTTCGCAGTCACGTTGTTTGGCTGGTGTATTTGATATACTCTGCGCGCCGTTGATAGACGTTTATGATGGTCTGGCTGATGAGATGTTGCAGAAGGGCGGGGTTTGTGACTCAAAAGTCACTCCCAAAGCGAGCCGAATCCGGTTGGCACGCGCTTTACGTTTAGGCAGCAAGTAAACACGAGGTTACACCGCGGAAAGCCTTCTCCCCTCAGGTAGAGTCTGCTCTTTACTCAGGCGGCCAATTCATGGAAGTAGCGACAGGCAGATGACACCAGCGGTCTCGAACAGCAGCGGCATGGCCGCTCCGGCTGTCTCACCAATTTTCTGACACTTTGGGCTACCCAAGCACCTGTCAATAGCACGTTTACTCCTTGTCCTATCTGGGGGGACTCGCGTCCACGTGGGGGCACAATCGAAACTCGCGCAGTTACCGAACACATATGAGCAGCTTTCGCGGCTTTCGAGTTTAAACGAAGAAGCCAAAGTCTCCGTAAATGTGCGTATCCTTGCCCTGACTCAAGGAGTACGGCTTGGACAGCTTATCAGGAAGCTCAATCCTACTGCATGACCGAGAGAACATACATGGATGCGCATCGATTCCTATCTATCCCTCACTATTGCCACTGGACCAGCGCACTCTTCAGCGCCCTCTCCAGCTTTGAGACGCAATCTCGCCCACTGGGCTGCCGCATGGCCCCGATACTCGCGTAGAATGGCCGAAGAGCAAGGACATCACCTCCTCTTCTGGGTGCGAAGCTTGCGAAATGCTGTACCGAGCCTGCTGCGATTGACCGCGAAGCGGCAATGCTACCCTGCCCACGACAGCATTGTAAGGCTCAGTGCAGGCTTGTGTCAGATGATGGACGGACGAGTTGATCACTCTCTGTACCTTGCTGGAAAGGGATTGGATGGACGCCTGGTCCAACTCCATGGTATCTGGGGCATAGCTTCAGGTATCCGCTACGGGCGGTACTCTACATGCATCATGACGGGCGGAGCAGCACTAGTATGTAATGGTCACGGCTGTGGTACTTGCTGCTTATCAAGTCTTTGCAGGTGACATACTGAGTTGAGCTGATGTCTCACACATAGCGCTCTCCTCTGCCAACCGAGTACTCGTCGACCGGTGGTGGTGCAACGAGTTCATTTGCTATTTCAAGTCCAGGACGCCGGCTTCTACATATCAAGCGCAATCTCGACCATAGTTCTAACACGGCACGAGAATGCTGGCGCTTCTACGAGACGTAGGAGCAGAACTTCAGCACGCGGAAGAGCTGGAAGTCCAATAATGAGAGCGGCAATTGGCCTAAGCCGGCGTCTATGCTGAGACCAAGCCTTGTGCTAGAGACTGCATTGCCAGCCTCGCCAGCCCGAACCCGAGGCTAAGACAACGATTTCCACGATGCACGAGTCTCGATAGGGGATCATCGTATGAAAAGGGCGAGGCATGCCTGCTCCAGACAGCATAAGGACCAGCTGAAGAGGTAGAAATCTACGTCGCATTCAGAAGGTATCTGGAGAACTCATGGGCTGCGAACAAAGAGGACACGGTGATATTCGGGGCAGAAGAAAATGCATATTCGTGGTGAAGAGGCTGTCAACGCTGCATACGCGCTTTTGTAAAGGAGGGACGGCAGCTTCTCGGCTCGTTTGGAGATAATGATAGAGGCGTTAGTCTGTGTATTGAGCTACATATCTGTGACATTACAGCAATCTCAGCTTCTGCATTTCAGCGCTGCTGTCGAACAGGGCTTCTTGACGTCTCTCTCCTGCGCTCCATGTATACACGGTCTCTGCCAACCGACGTTCTCGTGCTTTGATACGCCAAGAGGGTCAGTCGAAATCCTCAGTCCGAAGGTGACGCTATGTCGGCCGAAAAGCCTTGATGCGTGCTTCTCTGCCACGGCGTTCGCCTGGTGAGAGTTTCCATAGCTGCCCCAAAACCATTAGACGTCTCTTGACCAATGTCAGCCATCCCACGCTATCATTGCCTATCTCATCCCTATCTCATCTCCTTCTTTGCTTCGCCCTCCAGCTTCTTAGCTTCTCCATCCGGTGGGTATTGCCAGCCTTGACCTTTCCACCACGACCTCGTCATGAGCACGATGTTGTAGTCTGTCCAGGCATTGGCGACACACCAGCTCTGAACGGCTTCTGCTACATCTTGCCAAGGCGCTCCGTGACCGGCTGGGTGGAGCTCTTCGTTGAAGACCGTCAGGCATGTTGGATCCCCGCATTGACCTCTGCAACACTTCTCCAAGAAGAGAGCATGTACACATTCGTGCAACGCTGTGCCTTCTACAGCGTCTGCTAAGCAGGCGCTGTGAGGCTCGACTGGAAATGGTCTCCTGATAGTGATCTCGGTAGGTCTACCGATCAATTTGAAGGCTTGACCCAGCGTATTGGGGAGATGTATTGGATCTTGAAGTCTCACAGTGGCATCTTGCATCGTACCAAGGAAGAAGAGCTTGCCGCAACGTCGTATGGATCTCTTGATGAGCGCTGGGTCGACAATGTGTTGTTCCACCGGTGCCTTGTAGTTTCTTGCTTCGTCTTTGTAGGCCTGGTATGCTTTACGTTGCGTGCTGTCGAGTTCTTCATACGGTTTCTGGAAGGACTTGATTGCGAGGTCTGCGACTTCGGATGGCGCAAGGCAGGACTGCCGCTGGTATGGCTTTGCGAGGTGTTTGGTTGCAGCCTCTGCGGCTCGTAGGGGCGAGGCACAGGCTGGCGCGGTGAAGGATGGAAGATCGGTCGCCATGGCGTTGTCTGAGGTTGTGGATGTGCTTCAGCAAACATGGATCGCCAGAGAGATGCTTTGTGGACCGCTGGGTGGTCTGAAAGTCTGAAACGCGAGTTTGCGATGGTTGCGGGTCAGAAGTGCGGATTAATGGAATGCTGCAGTGGGCGATTTCCTCGCGAGACGCAGTGAGGCTTTGCAGAACGCGGATAACGAGACGCGAGTACTTACAAGCCGCGCTCTGGACGCGTTATACTGCAATCAATTGGGACAATCATTGCTCAACGGCTGGTGGAACTGGGATCAAATCCAGATACTAGCAATTCAACGATATCACAGCCAAGCTGTTATTCTCCTAGTCTACAAAATGATTCCACGGAGATTTGAAGGCGTCAGGACTCATCGCCTAGTGATATCCTGAGCAAAAAGAGTATGAAAGAAGTCGAACCAGTGCTCGTTTCAGGCGTTATAATAGGCAAAAAAAATCAATTTTGGGCGTGATTGAGAAGCACATCATGTTGTTGTCGACGAGTCTTGAGTATATTGATGGGGTCGATCGGTGTGCGTTTAACTAGAACGCTACACAGAAGAGTAACACGTTAGCCCAGTTCAATCAATATGTTAACATACCCGGGTGACAATGTGGCGAGCACTGAAACCGAGTGAACCTGCCAATGCTCATTGCATCCAATGACATCGAGCCACAAGGATTTCGGTCACAATGATATAGCCTCTTATGGCTACCCCCGAGCTTGTGCCGGCAATTCTACTTGCCAAAACTCCCCACTTTACCTCAGCAAGATCGCTGTCTGTTTACACAGCATATCAGGGTCTACAGGGCATGCACGAGGTCTGCAGTCTGCATATAAGGCTCCATACATCCTCACAGGCCGCCAAAAGCATCGACAACGAGCTCGGGAACATTGTTTACTGCTGGATAGATTATTCGAACAGCCTTCTTGAACATTTGCAGCTCACTAACTACTATCTCCCATCCCATGCCGCGTATTGTGTCAGGGCGAGAAGCACCCACCAACCCTGGAAGCCGTAAAAGATTACGCGCAGTACTTTCAAGCCATTGCGCTCTACATACCAGCACAATGTACTCCACTTCGTTGCAGCGTTCGATGATCGTAAGTGCAAGTTCCCCAAACAGTCGCCCTCGCATCGAGCTATTGAGGTGCGTTCCCATCTTATGCAACTGCCGGGGCGCGAGGATGGATTTGGATGTGATGCGATCGACAGTGGCCCAGCCTCCCGCCACTGCACTTGGATCCCGCATTCCAAGTCCGCCTTTCCCTGGTTGACCATCGCACAACTGATTTTTTTCTTCGCCAGAACCATCTTGCTCCCTACGTTGGACATCGCAGCACTTCCACATCAACAGCCCACACTGGTCACTCCCGACGAAAGGCATCATCTACTATGGCGGAGAATGGCGGTGGCGACTACGACGCGCATCGCACAACATCACAGCCACCTGACAAGCAGGATGGCCAATACAAGTACATGAGAGACGGTCTTACCGATCCATCCTTCGACACAAACCCTGGTCCGGATGCTGCTCATCCACCGACGAACAGCGACACAGTACTACCAATACCGGCGAGCAATGTTATAAGCAATGTCACACATGCGCAAGACGACCAGACTAAGCAAGCCCAGCGCTTTTTCCGCTATTTCGATCTCCCGCGAGAACTTCAAAAGCAGGTCTTTCACACAGTCAGCGGGCTCCTCCTGAGTGACAGAATCAATGCTGGTATCGCATTCAAGCAGGCGAGGAGAGACTACGGGCCACCGCTTGAAGCAATCGTTCACATGTACGAGGACACTCTGCTTCGCAACCCAGAGTTCACCGCAAAAGTGTGGAGCCATCCAGCATTCGAGGCACGCAGCCACAGAACTTGAAGCCGAGAGGCAGTTCCGAAACCTTCACGCTTCTTATCGCCAGGGCCAACGCCAACGACGAAACAGCCGAGGTGCGCAGATTGGAGGAAGAGAAGATCGTGAGCCTGCAGGAGTATCGTAGACAAAGCATGTATCATTCGCGTGCGTACCGCGAGGATCAAGACAAGCCCACGAAAGATATGCGGACGCAGCTTGGCTTACCAGTCCGCGGTGCCCGAACATGGCTGGAGTACATCGAAGCAGCTAAGCAACGGGGCGATGGGGACGAAGCAGGGAGATTGATGAAGGCGCGTCAAGAAGCGGAAGATTTGGTGAGTGGGGCGAAGGACAAGTTTGCGGTACTTTACAAGGTCCTGAAGCCGTTGCTGGAAGACCCGGGGCATCTATCCAGGACATGCCGCGGCTGCGGCAACGTGCATGCAAAGCTACCACGTCTGCCCACGCTGCAGCACTGTAGCCGTGATTGCTCCGATCTCTGGGTGTCCGACATCTA
>JAKLLW010000031.1:0-78919 GCA_022814695.1 Neocatenulostroma microsporum
CATAGTGCTGGGCCTCTGAAAATCGCACCTCGGACGTCGTCCCTCATCTTTACTCCAGTCTTCCTTCGCTCCTCTACGTTCGATCAACAGGGATGCTCACAGTACTTCTGACGCTTTGCGCAACGCTGCGACTCGCCCTATGCGACTGCTCGACTTCGCCAGTAGTGGCTCTCCCGGTCACGAATGTCCTTCTCAGCAATGACCATACGTTCCGCGGCGTACCCTTCAGTGTTGGTACTCCACCTCAGAACATTTCCCTGCTACCCTCAGCGTAACGTAACGCCTTGTCTGCCTGCTTCGGCGCGATCACTGATCATTTCTAGGTGGTTCAACGACACCTGGATCTATAACGACACCAATGCCTTCTGCGAATGGAACACCCCGACGGGTTGTCTGACCGTCCGAGGAGGCCTGTACAATACTTCATCAACCTCTGCAAAGCCGGCCGACAATGTCATGGCCGCTGGAGGCGACCCTAGCGATACTCAACGGTCCCTGGGGCTTCACGTATGGTACAATGCCTGGGTGAATGACGATGTGACCCTGGGCAACGTCACCCTATCCAGCTTTCCAATTGCTATGCCTGGCTTCAGCAGCTACGACCCGGATGATACGCAGGCCGAGATTGGGCTCGGATTCAATTCTACCATGCTATCAGCCCTGAAGAGCGCCGGACACATAGTCTCGAATTCCTTCTCCTGGTGGTTTGGTATGGTTGGCAACACTCCCTCGGACGCCATGGATGGTCAAATAGTGTTCGGAGGCTATGACGCTGCGAAAATCTCAGGGACCAATTATACAAAAGCACTGGCCACGCCCTCGTACGAATGTCCGTCCGGCATGAACGTCTCACTGAGCGATCTTGTACTCAATTTTCCGAACGGAACAGATGCGTCGATCATCGGTACCACGGCCATCACTGCCTGCATTGCACCAGACTACCCTCTCATTCTCACCTTGCCGGCGGAGCCATACTACTCGAACTTCGAGTCCGTTACGCAAACTGCCAATGTTGGTCGAGGAGGAGGAAACGGCATAGACTTCCAGGGCGTTCTATACTGGCCCAACGAAGTGTAAGTCTTGATGACATCAACCCCGGGGACAAGCCAGCTGATTTGTGTAAAAAGATACCAAGGCGACCTTACCATCGAGATTGACAACGGCCTCAGTGTGCGAATACCCAACGAGCTCCTTGTTGTGCCACCCGCCGATATCGTCGGTGATGGGTCGACACAATACAACCAATCCGTTCGAGAGGTAATGCTGGACCCGACCACTGGTTCGATCTTGAATGATCCCGCGCTCTTGGGTCGTCACTTCTTCCAAAGTGCGTACTTGTCCGTGAATTATGACAATGACAGTTTCACCATTTGGCAAGCAAATGCGACGACAGATACAAAGCTCATGGCCTTTGGTGCCTTGTGTGCTGACTCACACGACAACATCGACGGCAGCTCAGGATCGAGCTCGACCACGACATCATCGAGCGGCGCTACTCACTCAGCTACCGCATCAGGTACCTCGAACAAGGGCACAGGTCTATCCGCGGGCGCTATCGCAGGCACGGCTGTTGGCAGCGTCGTAGGCGTCGTTGCATGCCTTGCAGCGGTTTGGATGTGCTGTGCGCGCCGTCGTAAGAGGCAGCACGAGCCGGTGAAACAGGATAGCAGCTCGAGTTTTGCTCCATACAATGGCGACGGGCGGTACGATCAGAACACCGCGACGAGAATGCACGAAGTTATGTCGAATGAGGTGCAGGAGCTGGGCGCTGAGCAGAAACCAACAGAGCTGTCGAGCGGTCGGCAGAGTAAACACTGGAATGCTGAGCTGCCAGGTCGTAGCTCTCCGGCGGAGCTAGGCTGAGTGGTTTGACAGCGGTGCCGGTCCAAGATCCGGAAGATTTCATGCATTAATGAGCTTCGATGGCGCAGATCCTTCGGTGACGATATTCGATCATGCACAGTGATGTGGTTAGCGTGACGATGGGACGGTACATAGTAAGATGGACCTTCTGTTCTGATTTAGATCATATTTGAAGCAGTCGAACGTCTGTCACGTGAACGTGATCAGCCGATGCTTACGCGTTGCTCGATTCGGTCTAGCCGCAGTCCCCTGTCGCGCCGCCCATTTTCCCATAGCACTTCCGCACCTTCATCACATCACCTGTGTGTCTCGTTTGGCTTCGCCCGGTCGCAACGTGTTCGTTTCATGCTCAGACTGGAACTCGATGGCAAGCTCCGTGTATGCGAGACCCGGAGATTGACCGGCGCCATGGATCTGCAGACGTGCATGTTGGGAACTTGGGATGTGCCCCTGTGGCACAGCACGGCGGCTACACATGAGTTGAAATTAGTCGTCTGTTGGCGCTAAGATGGCTGCGGCGTGGGCAACAAGTGTATCGATGATACAAAGCCACCTACGCACTGCTCGATGATACTCAATACCCTCTCTTCTTCCATTGTGTGCTGACGTTGTAATGGCTGTGTTTCAAAGGGTAATTTTGTCTTCAGTTTGCGCTATACTGCTGAGATTTGGCTTTCTCTCGAGATGGCAGCGCGCTGCACCACACGCCATCAGTACCAATCATCACCTGAGGAACGATCCAAAGCTTCCGTCGGACTTTGACGCAGACACTGCGACTCGGCCTGAAGCAAATTCCACCCTTGGATTCGGCGCCATCTATGTCCTCACGAACGAGCCGAACACATGGCGCGTGCAGGGTCTCCAGGAAGCCGCAAACCTGGTGGGTATGGAGCTTACCATACCCGAGCTCGAGCCTATATCCCACGAGGAGCTACAGTCCAACTACGACAGGGCCAATCCGGAATGGGTCGATGGACTGGGCTCCGTGGCAGCGATGCTGAACTACATCGCCTTGTTGAGACTATTCCTGCGCTCCGCGTACGATACAGTATTGATGCTCGAGGACGATGCCGACTTCGACGTCAACATCAGGCCTCAGATGGCCGTAATGGCGCAAGCATTGCAACGAGACGCGAACGACCAGGGACACGACTGTGACATCTCATCGCAGCCGTATTGCCACGATGAATGGGGCATCCTGTGGATTGGGCATACGTTTATGGAATTCGCATCAGGTGTGAGCATTACTTACTATGACGACCCGCACGCCGCGCCCTGGGATCAGTTGATCAGTGAGACCAACTCATATTACAAAGACATGCGAGCCACGAACGGCCGGCAACAAGTTGTACGAGGTTCTACCGCGATGGGGAGTTACGCTTGGGCTGTAACCCGGAAGCGTGCGGAAGCCATACTTGCAGACCCTTCGACGTTCGATCCGAAATCTTGGGACACGGAGTTGCATAGGCAGTGCAAAGGCGGTCTGCAGAATTGCTTCACGGTAGTCCCGGAGCTGTTCCATCATCACCAGGTCACCGGCGAGCGCAGGATTGCCGAGCACGGTGAACAGCCTGAGGGGGCCGGGGATTCCGATTGGTACATGGGAGCGCACAAATACACGAAGAACATCCAGTGGAGCGCACGGTGCAACGCACTTGGAACTGGCGAGAAGTTAGCTGGAGGCTGGCGATGCCCACCGACCATATACGACAAAGGGTACTAGCCATGCTGCGTCAGAATCATGGCTTGGCCTCGGTTTCTTCACAGGGATGACACCCATAACGTGCGAGGTGCAGTGTGCTTGGGATACACGAAAGGGCTGGTAGCAATTGGCAATGGCCTATGTGATCGTACGATCATCCCACAGCACAGTCTCGCACATCTGCTGTTCGATCTGGTGCCGCGAGCCTGCCTGGGCCGTCTCACAACTCTCCTCCAGATAACCTCTTCTGCACTTTCTATGCGAAAGAGCCGTTATTCGAGAGCCGGCAGGGTTATCTTGCCGTGTGCGGGCAGTGACAGTGTGAAAAGACCGGACGCGTCCGGTTCCAAGACTCCTTGTCCGGTCGAGACTCTGGTATCGGAGCGCATGTTCTGAACGTGAGCCGAGATGTCAGAATGAAGTGCGATGGCTTACCCTCATGACATTTGGGAGACCGGAGTATGGTTGCTACCGTCTCTGAACGAGGCTTTTGTGTCGCGAGCTGATATGATAGCTCTTCAGACTCCGAGTCGACACTCGGCTGACCAATGGTGGGATGGAGGCGTGTCGCACTCGCCTTATGTTTCGCTGTATATATTGTTTCTCGCCGTTGGCACTGCACTACCGCAGAACTACGCAGCGTCATGACCTAGCGGGTTTGCCATGGTAGTCGGTGGAAACACTCCCAACCATCGTGCGGACACTGGCGTTCCGCTGTTGCCTCTTCAGCTTCTCCAGCCCACTGATGAACTATCCTCTCCGACGCAATGTCGCAGTGCCGGTTCTGCCAGAAGCCTCAATGAGCCGTACCTGCGTTCTAGACAGGGATCCTCGTCGTTTCCTTGACCCGGAGGCAAATGTGGCCAATGCGACGCGATAGTTCTTACTTGAAACGGGTTACTGCGGTCTTGCGGCACAGCGCAAGGCACGGCGCCTCCAGCGTAACATGCTGTTCGTCCCTCGGCGACAGATGAGCCAGCGATATCTTCGTCAACCTGGTCTAACGATATATCGCGGCGCCTAATTGATCAATCGGCTGTTTGCACGGCTGGAGCCTGTCCCTCGCACATATGCGCAGGCCTCGTTGGCCGCCTTCGCAGTAGGTATGCATCAAGTCCGAGATGGGAGTCGACCTCACCTGCTGTGCCTCTGAGCATTCGAAACGCCTCGACGCCGTTCCGCATCCTCGTCCACGTCTTTCGCATTCTCGTGGGTCCTCTTGCTGTATAATTCAGCTCATGTCTTTACCAAGAAAGCCCTTCTACTTCGTCTTCGGCCTTGTCTGCTCAGGTCATGCGCTTGCTACTTGTCCGCTACCTTCTCCTCTGGCACTGCCAGTCACCGATGTCGGACTAGCCAACGGGAGCTCATGGCGTGGGATACGAGCATCCGTTGGTACACCACCTCAGAACATCTCCTTCTACCCCAGCGTGTAAGACAGGCTGAACCATTTCTGTATGACGGTAGCTAATAGCCGTAGCGGCATAAACGACACATGGGTCTTCAACTCTACCAACGGCTTCTGTGCCAAGATATGGGCGGACCATGCCCAATGCGACACCCTCCGAGGCGGACTATACGACCCGAGGTCGTCCTCAAGTGCAGTAGAAGTGCAAGACGTCTACGCCGCCGGTGCTGATCCTCGTGACATCGGCCCACAGACCGGTGGCCAGGCACAATATGCCTTTACATCCACTGGAGGGTGGGCGCTAGACGTCTTAGAGCTCGCTAATACTGTGCTGGAGAGTTATCCTCTTGGTATGGCCGGCGCGGATGACGGGGGTCCGTATCTTACTCAAGTATGCTTACTCCAAAACACTTCAAGAAACGGGATTCGCTGACTTCTTTCAAGGCCGTCTTCGGACTCTTCGCCAACTCAACCCTTCTGAACGCCCTTCATGCCGCAGGGAACATCGCCTCGCGCTCCTACTCATGGTGGTGGGGCATAGACTACGGTGCCACCCCAATGGACGGCTCCCTAGTCTTCGGCGGCTACGACGCAGCAAAGTTGACAGGTCTCAACATCAGTGCACCCGTTGAGCCAAACTCCCCCTCCTGTCACGGCGGTATGTCCGTGATTGTGCAAGACCTGAGCATAGGTTTCACGAACGGATCCACCGCCAGCCTAATGGCTGGCACAAGCGCGACAGCGCCGTTCGCCGCCTGCCTCCGCCCCGATGCAGCGTCCATCATTAGTATCTGGGCGGATCCCTACTTCGAGAGGTTCGAGAACTTGACACAGACGCAGCAAATTGATCGAGAAGTCGATCCTGGGTTTGCGTTTTGGGGGGTGCTGTACGAACCGAGCAATGTGTACGTAAGAAGGTCTGGTGTATCCGAGTCTTTGTCTGACGATAAGCAGGTTTGACGGCAACCTGACGATTCTCTTCAACGGTGGCTTGAGCATCACGATACCTAACGAGAACCTCGTGAGGGCACCGCAGTACGTGGCATCCGATGGTTCCATCCAGACCAACACATCCGTTCGAGAGCTTCTCATCAATCCTTTGGTAGCTTCGCAGGCTGGTCAAGCGTGAGTCTGAGCCGGTTAGTGATGCTGATGTTGCCGACTTTCGTACTAACGTTCCATGTCCATACAGGTCCGCGATCGGCAAACAGTTCTTCTCGGAAGCTGTGATCACCGCGGACTTCGATTCGGATATGTTCTACCTATCAGCTGCGAATGCGACTACCGACTCCCGACTTGTGACTCTTGGTGCGCCTTGCGAAGACGATGTGGCGTCAAGTCCAAACTCGACTTCGTCAGCACCAGCGTCCTCCACGTCCTCTGGGGCGTCAAGTATCAGTGCGACAGCACAGTCGCACGGCCCTTCGACGGGTGTGATTGCCGGTGGCGCCGTCGGTGGTGTTGTAGGTGCTGCTGCCATAGCCGCCGCCGGACTCATATACTACCTCCGTCGTCGGCGGAGGCTAGCGGCCAGGCAACCGAAGGATGTCGACACGTCACCTTCGGAGGGTAGCGGCACTCACGGCTTCAAAACCGAGCTCGACGCCGACCAGACTTTGGGTGAGATGCCAGCATCCGAAAGACAACCCAACGAACTGCCGTCTCATACACGAGCGCTGGAACTTTCGAATGACGGCTTGAGGCACGAGAAAGAAGCCAATAGCGTTCCTGTGGAACTCGAATGATGACTGAGCTACGCCGCCGCGAGGAGTACGTGGCCTTCAGACGAATCGACCACGACGTCGTATGCGAAGACATCAGCATCTCGTCTAGCCACGACCCAAGTACGACGACGTCTTCGGCGCCCTTCTCATCTCACAGCGCCGATACGGAGGATCCACCGCTTGCCACCGCAGCCATTGTCAGCAGTGCGGCAGGTGCGGTATCTCTGGCCGCCGGCGGCATCGTATGGATCTTGCGCCGCAAACGTCTCAATGGCGGACTCCAGAAAGCAGAGGACGCCAAGTCTTCGAATACCGCAAATTCCGGGTAAGGGCATAGCAGACCATTGTTAGAGGAAGCGATGTGGCAGTCAATCCTCAAGACGAGCGGGCAATCCAAAGTCATGAGGTACTTCGAGGGAACCTGCAAGAGCTGTCAGAAGGCCAGCGTAGACAACATTGGAACGGGGACTTGCTGGCTGCCAGCTCTCCGGTAGAGATATGATAAGCAGCACGAGGATAGACTGACTATGACAGCTGTTACGGCTGAATGGTACGCGCAACGGCGGTACTCCAACTTTGAATAATGCCCACAAAGTAGGCAGGATGTAGAGCGTACTTCCGAATGTCACAGTCAGGTTTCTGTAGATGAGCCGGACATGCGCTATTAGTATGGCAATCAGGCCGACAAGACTTTGCAGTCCCAGCAGTCTTCAAATCTCACGAGGTACAGGTCGCCCAGCATAGGGTGATCTTCGGAGAGACCCCAGCGCCTGAATACTTGCTACACCACTGTGAGGCAATAAGGTGGTAACCAAGCTGTACCACTGTCATGTTCGCATTGGGAGCTACGAAGCGTAGTGAGATGTTGTACTCAAGATTGATGTACAAACTGGGCGGTGCTTGATGTTGTATCACGGTCGTCTCGTATGGAATAGCAAGCTGCATGAGAGAGAACCACCATGGGTAGTCCGTGTCGGTTGACCATTGTGGTCACGCCACCGCGGCCAACATTGGAATGTAGCATTGTCTGCTTCTGGCGCTTCGGCAAAGAGGGGTTGGCGGCAGGTGTAGAGTCGTTGTCTTTCCCCTAACCTTCCAATAGTGATGCCTTCGCACTCTCGTAAAGCTTCTCCAACTTCAGAGTTGATCGGCTGTGGCATCTGTACGGAGCGAATCGTATGCGGGAACAGCCGCTTCGTCGTCTGCCTGCATGTGAATGTCACTTGAGTCGAAAATCCATATTCGTGTTCCCGGTAGAGCTCTTCTAAGCCGTGTCGCCCCATGAATCCGGCATTCGCTCAAAGACATTGCGGTGGCCAAGCGGAAGGACAAACTGGTCGACAAAGACTCGTCTCAGGCGAGCGACGTGATTGAGCAATCCAAGAAGGGTGGTCTGCCGATCTCGTGTCAGGAGAAGCTGGGTGTACCTGCGAAAATAGCCGTATTAGCGGAAAGTCACAACAATAAGAAGGTCATCAAGGCGTGGGAGGAGAAAAAGCAACGTGTGAAGGCAAGGAAGAGAGTCAAAGGTAAGTTATGGTAGTC
This sequence comes from Neocatenulostroma microsporum, assembly GCA_022814695.1. Classification (NCBI taxonomy): domain Eukaryota; kingdom Fungi; phylum Ascomycota; class Dothideomycetes; order Mycosphaerellales; family Teratosphaeriaceae; genus Neocatenulostroma; species Neocatenulostroma microsporum. The sequence goes on from JAKLLW010000031.1 coordinate 8,243, forward strand.
GGGCCTGCTCTCTTCCAGGATGGCTTGCTCACACTATGTTGTAGCGCTTCAGCAGAAACTTGGCCGTCTTGCAAATGGAGATATGGAAAGCTTGCCTTCACATCCTGCATTGCAATTTGCTATGAAACCTACTAATAGCCGTAATGCTTGCTCGAAGCTTAGATAGCTTTGAACGGATGTGGTCTGCTGGTCCAACTGTCGCTTGCTAACACCTTCAAGATACCGAACGGTAGGCAATACGCTGGCGCAGAACGAGGCTTGTCGTGTGTAGTGGGTCGACAACAACAAGCTCCACGACATCTCCGCTCACTTGGTCGATGGCTGATCGTCCTCGTCGTTGTCGTCATCCTCCGCCGGCTCACCACCGTCTTCGGCATCCTCATCCTGCGAGTCGTCACCATCACGCATGCTCTCCTTATCTGCCTTCTCCCGCTCATCATCCACATCCGCTTCCTTTTCCTCTTCGTCACTACTCCCAGCATCCCCAAGGCGCTCACTCTTAGCCATATGGCCTTGCGCATCAGCCATGCCTAGACCCGGAAGGCGGGTAGTATGCGTGGCACGCGTGTGAGCATTAGAGAAAAGACCACTGCGATCGAGACACAGGCGGAGCTCTATACAATACCAGTCAGCATGTCCTCAAGTGCAGGAACGGCATACTGCACACTCTTCTCTTCACGTCTCGCCTTCTCTCGAAGCTTGTAAGCAACAAGTCTCTCTTGCCCCTCCGAACTGTTGAGCGCCCTGAGCGCCCGCTGCTGACGTCTTGAGTACTTCTGCTTCGGCGCTTTCTCCGTCTTATGGTTTCCTAAGTGCTCTTTGCCTGCTTTGGAGCGACCTACACGAGCGTCAGATGCGAGTACAGTTGTGACTTCTAGGTCTGATCTGACCCACCTTTGGTCTTGCGAGCTTTCTTCTTACGCACACCATTCTGTACTGTTTGCTTGCGGTCGTGCTTGATCCGAGCGCCTTTCTGGCCACTTGAGACTGCGGTTGGTGCCATTGTCGGAGATGCAACCGGACTCAAGCTCGCTGGAGCGGAAGGCTTGTGAACGAGCTGTGCGAGGTTAAACAAGATTAAGGAACATACAGCCCCGCGGCTGCAGGTCTGAGACCGGTTCACGTTCACATGATGCGTGACGTTTGCTGATGCGAACATTCACGTGCGGTGTGGCGTTTGTTGCCGCTAATCCCGGTAGACACTTTGTCGAGTCCCGCACATCGCCCACAGGCGACTTAAGCCTGCTCGTTGCTGCTGGACTGTGTGCCGTTGTGTGTATGTAAAGTAAACATTTGCGCGAAGGTGTGATGACATACGCTTCAAGGTCATCTCTTCAATCCTACTCATACACAAGATGCTCATTACTCCATCAATCGTCGTGAAAAACCGCAATAACTCAGCAATCGTATGCAATCGTATGCAATCGTATGCAATGCGTCGGCTGCCAGGGCCGTCCAAACTCCTAACCCAGGTTAAAGTTAACCAGGTCGTCGTCGTCCTCTTCATCCCCTTCATCCTCGTCGCCGTCATAGTCTTCATCAGGCTCGCCGCCGTCCTCGGCATCACCATCCGGTGGGTCCTCATCGTCACCCGCGCCACCTTCATCGTCATCGCCTCCGTCTGCCTCTCCATCACTTCCCTCCTCATCGCTACCCTCCCCATCATCTCCTTCCTCGTCGCTACTCTCTGCCTCATCATCCCCAATCTCCGCTACACCCTCATCGTCAGCCAGGAAGTCCTGCACATCAGCCACCGGCAGACTCTGCGCATCGCGAACACCCAGTGTCACCCAGAGGAAATATCTGGTCTTCCGCTTATATCCAGGTCTAGCAATCCACTGGTTTAGCAAGCCCGGCCGCCGACCGTGCATACCGAGGCGATCCTCATGCTTGAACGCCAGTATTAGTTTGTTGAGCATGGTCTTGGCGTCAGCCTCCGCAGTATCGGTGTCATTCGCGCGGGAGGCTTTGCCTTCCTTTCTCTCCGCTGTAGCCGCTTCTGTGAGCAGTTTGACGATGCGGCCTCTGGTGTAGTCGTAGTTGATCGGCGGAGCAGAGGTAGGCTTGGGAGAAGGCGCACTACTTGGCTGAGCCGGAATCGGAGGAGTCAAGGAGTTGGGTCGTCTGCGGGTTTCCGCGAAGGTAGCGAGGAGATGAGAGGGGCTGAAGAGTCTTCCTCGCTGCCTGATGCATCCCGCATTGGCGAAATATCGCGACTGATTCTGCGCGAGATGCGTGGCGGCGAGCTGGGTGGAGTATGCGCATCGAACATCTCGAAGTCGGTGTCCATCCCTGAGGGCTCGGGGCTTGGGCTGCGGGTGAAAGGTGTTGCCAATCCCAAACTCGGGAGACGAAGAGTCTGTGGGCGAGGGCGAGACTTGGAGATGCGACCGCTGCCATCTCCGCCCGTGATGCGGTTGAGGTTGTTACTGAGCTCTATACGACACCGGTTAGCATACTCGCATATCAGGGGAAAACGAGTTGCAGCTACATACTCCTCGCCTTGCGGCTAGCCTTTCCACTGAGTAAGTGGGCAGCATAGACGGCTGCTGCACGCGGGTTGGTCTGCGCTTTGTCTGCGCGTTTCTGGCGATTCGAGAGCTTCTGCAGGCGCTCTTTCTCCGCTTTACGATCTCCTTTCTTGCCCCTGGGGGGGCCTCCACGAGCGCGAGATTCCTTCGCCATCTTGAGTATGGCAGTGTGATGCAACTACAGTTACGAGTTCAGCGACTGAAGTTCAAGCGAGCTGCAGTGATCCCGAGGCCGCAATAATTGCGGGATTTCCGCACGGCTGATCCCGCTTTGGCGCTTTCAAGTATCTTCTCTGCCCCGCAACATCTCCTCCTCTCCTTTTTCCTCGAACATCAGAGTTGGCCGATGACGGGTCATTGGGGGTCGCTGGTGAAATCGGCCAGTAATCTAAGCGCCTGCGGGCGTGGTGAGAGCTGGTTCGGGCTTGTGCCATACTTCTGGCCGGTACTCGATGACGGCGCACTTTGTGGTGATCGGAAACGAGTGGGGACACGGTCAACCCGGCGGCTGACATACCGCCGGGCAGCGCCATACTGTCCTGACCGAACTGCGTGGGGCTGCGGCCTTAACGAGGTGGAACCTATGATCCAGCGACCAGGATATCGATCTGAGATGCGCGGCCACACTGTCCTCTGGTCGCGCAGGGCATCCTCCAGGCTCTGCACTGCAATGAGCACATCGCGAGCAGTGCAGAGCCGCACTTGTAAGTACACCACCACCCTCCCTCTTCACTGACGCGACTCTTTGCTAACGTTCTTCTTTCTCCATGCGCAGCGGGTGGTGCTCGGTGTCAGGGTGGGCGGACCTGATTACCTCTTTACAATCCTTTTCACCAGCGCATCAGTGACACAGCTGGTAGGTGGAGAAGGAGACATGATGGAACTGCGGACTTGGACCTCTCACGAGATGCTTCTCATTCTCTGTTGTACAGGAAGGTATGGCTAGGAACTGCATACGACAATACGCAGCAAGCACAGCCATAATCACATCCCACAACGATTCCCAACGCTTCCCTCACAGCATCGATGATACACAGCTCTTTCTCCGTACGCGGAACCCAAAGGACATGGTCAAAGACACAGGTGCCTACGCGTGAAGTGAGGTTGAGCTGAAGGTTCGCTTGCCAAGACTACGCTAGCGCCCGTTTCGGCACGTCGACTTCACGTCCCTCTTCTCTCTTCTTCCTCGTCCTGCTGCCATGAATCTCGGTCTTTGTCCATTGCACCGTTGCAGCACGACATCACTGAACCAGCTCGCTCGTTCACGAGAGAGGAGATGGTAACGTATCCAAGCGGACCTCTTCGTCAACTTAACGCTTTGATCTTGTCTTTCTTCCTCATTCACTCTCTCTTCCTGCCCGCAGAAGCTGTGTCACTCCTGATACTACTTCCCGATAGCCAGCGGCATGACTGACGTAGTTGCTAAGAATCAGTAACGAGAAAACATAGGCCAGGCGGTGGTGCAAACCAGGCCAGCACCAGACTCTTTGTCTGCACCACGCTCTCCTTCTCCAGCAAGCACCTTGACAGGCACTGCACCGATGAAAAAGTAAATGGAGCTATGGTCCGCCCACCCATAGTCCGAGCACCGCCCGCTGCGAACGTGGTAGAAGGTCGATTAGCATGGAACACTGCGCTGTGAGGTAGGTCAGTAATGGAGGACTTACCTATGCGGCCCTGCGCCACCCACTCGAAGTGCGGGCGCAAGGCCTGTTAGGGTACCCCGCGCAGCCAAGTGGACATTATGGCCGCGCATCTCAGATCTTGCCTCGATCGCTGGTTCAAGGGGTGAATCATCACCGAGCAGAGGCCTAACGGCCATAGCCAGCGAGCATGCAGTGATGTCCCACGTACACAGCCGGCCGCGCGCCCATGCTCGACGCCCTTTCCGGAGTTCGTAGTCGAGCGCCCCCATGCATGTCTTCGCCCTTTCCGGAGTTCGTAGTCGGGCGGCCCCATGCATGTCTTCGCCCGTTTCGGAGACCGTAATAGAAACGAAGCCATCCCGACCGAGAAAGCTCATGTCGGCATCCCCAGCGACCTCGCCTGACCAGTTCATCGGCCAACCTTGTCGTGGAAGGAGAGAGGAAAGAATCAGCAGAAGGAGGGGCAGAGGTAACTATTTAAGCTCCGAGAACTTGCGCCTCAGGCGTCGAGGCCCGTGCGCTTTCATGTGGCTCTCGTACATTCCATACTGGGACGGAGTCAGTCATCCTTACGTCATCTACTTGCCAAGCGCACTCCGAGATTTTCGATCACGCCCCGCTCGTACATCAGAACATTGTTAGCAGAGAGCACAGCCTTGATAGTGCGAGGCGAAGTGACACAAGGCTTCCAACTCGCCATGTGCCATCCGCTACTACACGGTCGGACAAACGCGAGTAGCAGGCAGTGTATCAAACCGCAGCTTGACGGCACCGACTCCGCGCTGGAAGCGCCTTTCGCTATTCAGGAACGGGAGATTGCTTCGAGTCCTACCCAAGTGGTACGTGCGCCTCAATTAACCTCAACAACGCCGAGAACATGGGCATCAAAGCTGACACCAAGCCATAGCGATCATCGCCTCGTCTGCTGAGCACCAAAAACAACCTCTGCGACATTCAAAGATCACAAAACTTGCTCGTGAGTCGGAGCGCACGCAATTGCCATTGACAGAACACCAACTTCGCACTACTACAAAGACGGTACTGCTACCATCAGCACCATACGCATAGCTTTTACCTGGAAATGGCGCCACCGCATACGATGCAGCCTGAGCCACCCAAGAGTAAGCGCCGTCCGTATCCCGATCAAGTCGAAGCTGCAAAGCGCCACGTAGAGGAGGCCCGTCAGAATGGGACTCGTATTAGCAAGAAGCAGAAGCGCAACATTAAGGCGGCGGAGATGAACGGACCTTTGCCTGGCTTACCGCGCCCACGTAAGATCAAAGGCTACAAAGAGCTAGGGTTTGCTCGTGAAGGCTCGATCGAATTGTCCCCTCCTGCATCGCCTACCTTCGCGCCGTCTGGCACCCCTCTTCCGGAAAAGGGTGATATACCTCCCCTTGCTCTCGATCTCGACAGCGCGGTATCCCCCGCTGCAGCTCTGCCATCATCCTCCACCGCACTTCTCGACTCGAACAAGCACCTCCCCAGCGACGATATCGGAGACCATGGGCTCGACGATCCGCAGCATACGACGGCGACAGTCGCCAGTAAAGCCCATCCGAGCCCGGCGTCCTACGACAAGAAGTCAGATCTCTCACCGCACGAGTCGCCTTCGCACCGAGCGTCGAACCATACGCTTGCCTCAGCCAAGGTCACTGGGACGGAGAAAGCGTCGACCGGTACGCCACAGCTCAAAACCAGCGCGCCTTCGGGTACATCGTCGGCTCAAAAGCGTCGGACACTGGCGCCGTTCGACCATCATGCTTCCGATGTAGACAGCGCGACCGCCAAGCCGGAGGTGCAGGGTCAGCTCGAGAAGGCAAGCCTGATGAACAAGGCGCTCGGGCGCATCAACGCCTTCCGCATCTTCTTCTCTGGTGTTGGCGAGTACGCCAAAAGCCGGCGCGGTCCAGATGATTTGCTACTCGTGCCAGGTGAAGGCCGCCCAGGTGAAGGCTGGATCTACGATTTACCTTCCGACGACATTGAGGCCTCGGAAGACATCATCACAGAGCTCAGCATACCTGCTACGGTAGATGGCAATGGCGAAGTGGCACCGCTTACCGAAGCGAAGACCATTGCAGCCACACCCTACGACTTCTCGAGAAAGCGCAAGGCGGAGATCATGGAGCAGACAAAGGAGCGCTACATGCGAGAGATGCCGGAAGGCATTGGAGAGGTCGCCGTGAGTTTTCTCCGAGATGACTTCAATCCAACGGGAAGCTTGCCTGTGCGCTCTCCATACAGCCAGTATGCCAAGCGCATGCGCTTCGGCGCCACTGTCTACCAGCCGCCGTGCGGCTTCTACAATTTTGCGCCTGCTCGACCCATCGCCGCACCAAAGAAGAATCCGCAGAACGTCCTCAACCCACTCGGCATCACTCCCAAGATCACCAACCCCGGCGGCTTGTTCTCTTCTCTGATACCCTTTAGGGAGGATGCGGGTTATGAGCGTGTGTGCAGCGAATACTACGGCCGTGGACTGCTGGAAGAACAGCTCTACGACCTCTACCTTCACAAGCAGGGACGCCTCTCGCTTCAGGGGTTGTACAACAAAGAGGTGCAGCGCTTGCAGAGGAGCCGCGCCAACGTTTACATCCTCCCGCAGTGGTCCATCGATCAGGAACTGCAGCGTATGAATGGAGGTGCGCTGCAGCAGCAGATTGCTGGTGCTCTGGGATCGAACGATGCGCAGATGTTCCCGCGTGTTGCTAAGCCGGACAACAATGAGGCGACCGGCGGTGCAGGTTCAGACGTGGGCAGTGGCAAGCCTGACGGCCGGGGTGGCGGTAAGCCGGAGAAAACTGAGGCGAACGGCGGTGCAGGCTCAGATGTGGGCAGTGGCAGGCCTGACGGCCGCAAGCCCGATCCGATTCTCAACAAGAAGCTTACAGAGAACCCCGCTGGCCCACCGAAGGTTCTGAAGCCGAAGGGTAAGCTGGAACGTTATCGGGCCAGCCTCAGGGCCTGATCCGGATCTGGCTGGGCAAGATGAGAGAAGCGGAAACTTGAGGGATTGGGCTAGGAAATGGGTGGTGGTGTGTTGCTTGGGTGGCTTAGAGTGTTTTGGTGACAGGAGATGGCGAAGATGGTGGGGGGTGGTGGGTTAGGCGATGAGATGGCGATGAGACTCTCACGCTTGAAAAGAGGAAACGATATCAATGCTTTGATGACGTAACTAGCGGGGCGAAGGGTTGCGATGGTCATGAGTGTACAGTACACGCTGGTGTATTTAACAAATGGCCCCAGCTCATCTTTGCGTCGTGGTCCACAGTCTCCTCAACCAGGTGTATGGCTGCGGCGCAGTCGTGTGAGCTGCTAAAAGACTAGTAGCTACTTAGGCATTGGAGGCATCAATGCAGGCAGCGTAGGCTATCACGCCAGTGTAGAAGCTACTTACTCCCAGGCACACTTTCGGAAAAACATTGTTCCACTCCATCCTTCTCCGCAACTCACGTGCCTCCTACCTCGAGCAAGCATGGAGCTATGCCCGCGCCAGATGATGGCACTCTGCCGCGAGCACGTCCATCTGCGCTGATATTTGATCTGGTCGCAAGATGCTCGGTACGTGATAGCGGACATTCTTGACACGTGCATACGCTTGCTGACGATCTCGCAGACCACCAAGGCCCGCGCGGCAACCCTCCACCTCCCCCATGGCCCCGTTCAGCTACCACTGTTCATGCCTGTGGCGACACAAGCTTCGCTGAAGGGGTTGACGCCGAAGCAACTTGAAGAGACGAGCTGTCGACTATGCCTGAACAATACGTACCATCTGGGCCTGAAGCCCGGTCAGAAGACGCTGGATGCGATCGGTGGTGCACATAAGCTCCAATCATGGCCTCACAATATCCTTACAGACAGTGGAGGGTACATCTCCCACCTATCACCTCGTACGTAGTCCCGTGCTGACGAGCTACCAGCTTCCAAATGGTCTCCCTCCTGAAACTCGCCCAAGTAACAGAAGATGGAGTCCGCTTCCTCAGCCCACACGATGGCACACCAATGCTACTGACACCCGAGCACTCCATTTCCCTCCAGAACTCCATCGGCTCGGACATCATCATGCAGCTAGACGACGTGATCGCCACCACTTCGCCTGATCATGCGAGAATCGAGGAAGCAATGCATCGCTCGGTCCGCTGGCTCGATCGCTGCATCGCCGCGCATCAAAAGTCCGAGTCGCAGAACCTCTTCTGCATCATCCAAGGTGGACTGGACTTGGACTTACGCCGAAAGTGCTGTGAGGAAATGGTCGCTCGCGATACGCCAGGAATTGCCATTGGTGGCCTCAGCGGCGGCGAAGCCAAGACAGAGTACTGCAAGGTCGTCTCCACCTGCACCGACCTCCTCCCAGAGAGCAAGCCACGCTACGTCATGGGCGTAGGCTACCCGGAAGACATACTCGTCTCCATCGCCCTGGGCGCAGACATGTTCGACTGTGTCTGGCCCACCCGCACCGCACGCTTCGGCAACGCCATCACGAACTCCGGAACCTTGAATCTTAAGTCTTCGAACTATGCTTACGACTTTGGCCCCCCCGATGCAAGCTGCCAATGCACGATATGTCAATCGCCGGCGGACGGTGGGCTGGGCATCACGAGGGCGTATATCCACCATACGGCTGCTAAGGAGACTGCGGGGGCGCATTTATTGAGTATGCATAATGTGCACTACTTGCTTGATTTGGTCAGGCAGGCAAGGGAGGCTGTTATTGCGGACCGCTATCCGGCGTTCTTGAGAGGTTACTTCAACCGGCTATACAATGGGCAGAGGGAGAAGTACCCGCAATGGGCTGTTGAGGCGCTGAAGGGGGTTGGAGTGGATCTCCTTTCTCCGTCTTGAGGTGCTACCGAGCCTTACTATACACCGACCACAGCCTCCTCCGCCCGCGCTACCCGCAGTCTCCGCATAGTCGCAAACGTATACATCCCGATATCCCAAAGGTAGCAAGCAAACGCAAAACCGCACCACACTTTGTTCCAGTAGGACCAAGTGTCAGCCACTCCTGAAAGCTCCTTCGTCTTAGAAACGACTTCAGAGATGTAGATGCCGGAAGCACAAGCGGCCATCACTGCGGCGAACGCGAACCCTACGCGGATCGCGCACGTTATCTCCCACCTCTCTAGCAGTATTACCTCGTGTTGCACTTTCCGCAATGAGCGAAACATACTTATCGCGGCTCCAAGGTCCGCGATGAAGATGAGCTGGTTGGTATGGAACCACCATGGTGCCTGTATAATCCTTTGTCAGTCCTACGCTCTATGAAGCAAAGATGGAGGGTTTGTACGTACATCGGGCATTTGGGACAGGAAGTAGAAGTATAGCCCTAGGGCTAGGGACCACTTGAGCAAGGTTCCGGTCATGAAGAGAGAGTGCGTCCATGTTCGTTTTGAGGCTTCTTTGCTTTGGTCAGGATGTGTGGTCGTGTGCGTTGTGACCGCAGCCTGCCCGGCAGAATCTTCGGTGTTGCAGGCTTCTGACGCCTGTCGCTCGGTTGTCTGCTTCTCCAGATCTACGTCCTGCTTCATGGTGTCGTAGTTGGCCATCGTTGTCAAAGGTAGTGTGGTGGAGTTCGAGACGACGTGAGCAGAATATGAAATCTGAGGATATATTCTCGCTCTCGCATGATGTCCTCAAAAGCTAATCCGCTGAAGAACAGGCGATACACATCCACGGTACGCTATGCAAACGCCGCCCAGTGCACCGGGCCACTCAGTCACCCAACTTTGCACTCTCCGCGGTTTTCGCGGCCTTCAGCCTAGATTCGACGAGGCGAAATGCATTCCCGTCCAAGATAAACCATAGAGCTGCGAATTCTCACCAACGCAGAGACCACATGGACTGCAGGTCGACAACAAACACATCCCACGCCATGCAAATCCCGGCGAACATAGTGCTGGTCATCGCAATCCACATGCGGAGCTGGCATATCTTGAACCAGGGCTCCAGCAATACGATTTCGTTGCTGGTGTCGTGCATGCTTGATAGCTTGCATCCGATAAGCAGTACTGCGCCGTCGATGTGAAAGGATACCATGTTGGCCAGGAACCACCACGGAGTTCTCTGCAGTCACGGTTAGTACTGGTTGTCTGCACTGCTGCACTGCTCAATACGCACCAGTGGCATGCGCGGGAGGAAGAGCACAGAGATCCCGATGCTAAGGAGAAACTTGAGTGTTGCGGCGGTCATGAGGAGAGAGTGCGTGCATATTGGCTGCTTCGGTGTCTCGTTCTCAAGTTCTTGGTGCTTCGCAAGCTTCTCCGGGTCTTCTAAGTGTGCCTGCCTCTCCTCTGCTGTCCTTGACTCTTCTTCGAAGAGCAGTCTTCGCTTCTCGGTACCCATTTCGCACTCCATGTTGAGTTTGGTGATGTTGTGTTGTTGGCAAGGGCATCAGCAATTGCAATGATGCGAAGTGTAATGCTCTAGAGATGATGCACGGGGTTGACATTGCTGAGTGGAAATCTCTCTGGGAGGCAACTGCTAAACTTGTTCGTTGATGCTGACGTGACAGCGGAAGGTTTGTGCCTCCTCACTCTCTGCACGCTATTTCATGGCCAGCCGAACTACCGGGTCAAACGATCCTGCCATCACACCGCTGCCTAAATAGGGTCCATTTGGCCGCTCCTTCTTCAAGACTACGGGTAGTTTCCAAGCATCTTCCGCAACTTCCACTTTCCGCCCTAAATCGTAAGTCGTACGCTCGACCGCCTCTACCCTCCGACAAAAATGCAGCTCCGTGCTAAGGTCCCACATATACGCCAATGAAGCGAACATATATCAAGAGCTCGACCAGGGCATCCAGGCATCGCCCACCATGGCGGGTCCACATCCGCCTCGAAAGCAGCGAACGTAATTCCTGCGGCACTCGAACTACCCGGCAGGGGTAGACGTTCGTACACATGTTCTTCGGCTGCGCGCAGCGGACCATATCGGTGTATACTGCGGCCAGTCAGCTCAGTCTTGCGAAAGTGGCCGCGGAAAGACAGGACACTGATGGCATGTGCTTTTCGGCGAAGCGGTATAGCATGACGCCCAGCAGAATCTTGACTGTGCAAGCGATCGCGAGGAAGATGTGCGTCCACGTTTGCTTTCATGGCACAGTGCAACGGCTGAAGGTGAAGGCGCTCGCGATATGACACTGGACAGCCTGACTCCGGAAAAAGCAAGAGGAGATCGGGCAATGGAGTGGCGACGAGCAGCAGAGCTCGAGATCAGTGATGAAGTCCATTGCGGCCCTACCGAGGTTGACAATGCTACCGTCACTTTGCAAGACGACCATCAAGGCCTGGTATGTAGTTCCATGTGATATCCGACCTTTGCCCCATAGACGAGTGCGGCGCTCAAAGAGCGGTCGCTGGTGTATCTTAGCTGTTCCTAGTCAGAAACATAGCGCGATGCTGTCGTGCCAAATCTGTGTAATTCAGCGATCCAATTACGCCAACTCCAGACATCCATAAAGGGTTTCAGTTTCTCCCAACCATGTTTCCGTGTCTTCGCCAGTGCTTTCTGCTAGCCGGAAGTGCATTCAATCTTCGGATTGTACCCGAAGGCGTTGGTGAAACAGTTACTGACGATTGTGGGATCGCAAGTAAGCTCAGTGTTGAAAGTTCCGGACACCCCGTATGGATAAGTCGAAGAAGAGCAGTTCGCGTTGAACCCCGTAAATGTATAGCCACTCTCTCCGAAGCAGCTCTGAAAGTGAGGAAGTTGTAACGGACACTTCCCCGGCAACGCAAGCTCGTCAATATGGAAACTGTAAGCGTCGAAGATCGAATCATCGGTGTAAGTGCAGCTGCCAGTCCAAGTAAAGGACGGGCATCCTCCATCGGCCGTATTCGTGTTGAAACACAGGCTCGTTTCCTGGCTTCGTGCGCCATTGTTTGCCGATGGGAAGCCTGCGCTATAAGCGTATGCGTAGCTCCGGATGTCTGTCTTCATCTGCCGCGATACGGTGCCTGGCTGATAAGGCTGGCCGGAAGGAGGGTAAGCGAGGAAGTAGGCTGCAAGGCCGGCCTGGTGAGAATCTCAGCGTCAATACCTTCATATAGAGCACAAGCACACGTACGACTTGCGGGCTGGCGTACGAAGTACCAATGTCCTCTGTTGAGTCTACGCCGTCTTTGGTCTCCTTCGTCACGTCTGTTGCTTGCGCCCAGACGGTAATGCTGCCGGAGTAGTCACCATCGCCTATGTCTCCTCGACCCTCCGGGGTTGTCCTATCCCTACAGGATTATTGTGTGAGTATCGACACTTTTAGTGCTTCGGTGCCGACTTGCAGGGTGGACGACTCACCAAAATGTCGCATCGCTGTTGAGTCCTCCCACGGTGATCAAGTTGTTATCTTGAGTTCCAAGCCGCTGCGGCAAGTTAACACCCACTGCGGACGAGTATCAGTACTCAGCATGGATGTAAGCTGGATTGTACGTACGTTGCGAGTGCAACAGAACGGCTTCTCCTGAGTTCCCAGCCGCGCACACGACCACAATGCCATTAGCGTCAGCAAAGCTTAGGAAGTTTGCGAAGAGAGCGTAGAGAGGGCCGTCGACCCTGACAGGTAGCTGGTAGTTGCCGATACCCCAGGATAAGTTCACTACCGCCTTGCCATAATCATTCCTGTTTGCCACTTCGTACATGATTTGATTAAGTGCACTCTCGACTGCGGCGACTGTATAGCTCGGTACAACGATTCTGTCAGGTCTGCCGTCATCGTACACACGACGGACTCCGTTCTTGGCTTTGATCAGGTAGAGGTTCGCTCGGGAAGCCACGCCGTACTTCAATCCTGCAGCTGCACTCGCAACGCCCGTCCCATGGCCGCGTCCAGGGGTGACTGTATTGTTCGGGCCCATGTGGATGGGGTCAGATTTCCTGTCGGTAAGATCCTCTGGTAAAGCTGTCGCTGTGTAACCTATTTCGTGGACAGGCTGGAGATAACCTGGCAGTGCGGCCCGATTCGAAACGACGAACGTGTCGACTGTCCTATCATCAGTGGCTTGAAGATCGGCGGCATCAATATTGAAGCCAGTGTCGACGATGTAGATCGTGACGCTTTTACCCAGCGAATCGTCGAAGCGGTACTTTTGCGAAAAGTCAGGCGTTTCGTTCTCTGCTACTGGATATTCGGCGGAGAGTAGCTTCGGTTGTGATGCGTCGGTAGGGTCCCGTTCGGTTATGGCTCTTCTAGCTAGCTTGTGGGCTCCTTCATCCGCAGTCGGGGCCGCAATGTTGATCGCTGACGATACCCCTTCAACATCGGAGGAGGTCTCATCATATGTGTGTGAATGAACAGCACGGCTTTCGTCATCTCCATCCCAAGTCAAGGGCTGTACTAGATCTATCGCACTGAGCCAGGGCTGCGCTTTTACGTCCGATACTTGAGACTCGGTCAAGTTCGTCTGGTAGAGCTGCCATGGAACTCCGGGTGTAGAGATCAGATATCCATTACCGCTGTCAAGTCCCTTGACATAATTATTGAATGTTTCCTGACTGGTGTTGTATTTCGAAGCGAAGTAATATAGCCTAGGTTGATCCGTTGTTGTCGGTTTGGCAGAGGCGGCCGTGGACGTCGATGTCGTGGTTGTGTTGGTATCCCTTGGGGCTACTCTAGTCGCCGATGCAGGCTCCGCAAATGGAGAAGCATCAATAAGATCGCGAGGTGCGGAAGATTCCACTGTGGTCGGATCCGCGGTCGAAGCAGATCTTGCGCCACCTGAGTCGCCAGCAGCCTCGAGGGAAGCAAAGGGACCCCCACTACTCACCGGCGCTGCAGGGCTGGGCACCGGTGAGTGATAAGCAGACTGGGGCGACATTCTGGCTACTTCTAGCGTCAACATCGAGACCACGGTGATCGGCCAAGAGGGACATACCAAGATCGCCCGAAGCTACCACGAAACCCAAGAGACTGATACCGAGAAGGCGTCTAGCGAATGCGTGAGTCTTCATTGCCGCGTTGATTTGTCGAATATGGGATCAGAGTCTTGCGAACGGCACAAAGGCACAAAATGTACTTCAAGTGACTGCGGGTATGTATGATGAATTGGACGTCTTTGGAACACTTACTTTGGCCTCAGGGAGTGGCTTCTTTATACCGCCGTGACTGTTGGGGCTAGTCTTCAAGTCTGAACGAGAGTTGGTTCGCTCGAAATAACCATAGATGAAGATGTGTTGGTAGAGAAAGCTTCTGGTTTGGGCAAGTCGAGGCTGTGAGCAGGATCAATATTGGATGCGATTTGAAGCCAAGTGCTCGGGATGCGAAGATTTGCCCTTGCGGTCGCTGCGTATAGAATAGGGTAGGGCAAGGCAGTGTCTGAGGTTGATAGCAGGGTCAAAGTTGAGTTGTCGTGACATCCAAGCGCTAACCGTGAGCGGCTGACGGAGTGGAACGAGGGCTGATAGCCTACAGGGGTCTGTCATTCCGCATACTGCACTCCGCATTGGGGCCAGAACACCAGCGCCAGATTGCGAAGTATGCAGGTCCCAACTGGGCGGCACAGCGCCTGAGGCCATGTGGCCCGGGACGTCGCTGACATGGGGGTTGTCGTACTCGCACTCGTTCCTGTATGTGATGCAGGTACAACTGCCAACCTGCAGCACTCTTGTTGATCCCTCTCGACCCCTTCCGGCGCATGGACGACCGGCCCTGCAGGTACGGAATTTGAACCACGAGCGGGTATCTGGTCAGTACATACCACGGATAGACGCCACGACAAAAACTCATCAAGACCCGGTGTACCAAACACTCGTCCCATATGTAATCTATTCCAAAGCTGCGGCGCTGCTTACAAACTGGACCTCCAGCGTTGGTCGCCGGAGCAGCTTGAAGTTCTTGTGAACCTATCGATCTTCGGTCTACGGCGTGTTGTCGTCTCCAAGGCTTTACTTAGCCGCTGGGCGTAAGTGGGTGGGCGAGTTTAGGGTCCGTGAAACTGCTGTTGAGCCTCATGCACGCTACTCAAGTCGACTACGAACATGGGTGCTGCGCCGCATAGCCCTATGAGCCACAGTATCCAGGATACGGCAGGATCGTTCCCTGAATAGTCCAACTGAGTCGGCTGAGAGGCTGGGTTGGTCGATCAGGATTTGACAGGCATTGGGCGCGCTAAGGACATCACCATATCATGCAGCTAGGACAGGCCGGCAATTTCGGCCTCCCAAGATGATCGATTGGAGTGATCGTGTCGACGGAGCGCCATCGTTCTAGGGAGCTGGTGTTGATATCTTGGAGCTGCAGCGCGTTTGCATGACTGAGGGCGTTCCTTCTTGGAGAGCGCTCGCTGCAGCGATCGACTGTGTTCAAGGTAACTCCGTACACAATACCTTTTGAAGGCTCCTTCACCTGTCCAAGCAGCTCGGCGCGGCAATCTCGTAAGAAGGGGATCTCAGGAGTCTTGCACACGGCTCAAGGCTTTGTTCTGCACGTCACCATCCTGAAAGTAGCCCGTTCAAGATCTGACGGTCTGACAGGCTTCGACTATGCGAAAGCCTCTGGGAACTGCCTCCTGATAGCAGTAATAACCTCATCCGGCCCGTTACTGAACATGATCTTCGCATTTGGCCTCAACTCCCTGGAAGCATTCAACAGCTTCTCAAACAGCTCAGTGTTCTCCTTGTGACCTCTGACACCATAGCCCACGTTGACACCATCCCATTCCCGCTCTCGTAGCCGCTCCGTGAAGCGCTTGATGCTGTCTTCTGGATCTTTGGGGTTCATGTCCTCACCGATCACTTCGAAACCTGCATCCTTAGCTTTGGCAATGCTGGTAGCCAGAAGTTCTCTGGCCTTCTCGCCAGCGTTTGGGCCGAAGCGTTGCTGGGCGTTGGCGTCTATAGTGGCGAAGCGGCCAAAGCCGGCGGAAAGGATGTATCGTGGTCCTCCTGACATCTTGGGAGGCTGTTGTTCTGGAGTGACTGCTGGTGTGTCGATGTTGTGTATCGAAAGCTTCCTTACTGATTGGCAGGAACGTAACCTGATGCCTAAGGCAGAAAACGTCCCGATGTCGGTGAGACGAGACGAAAGCAGATCTCAAGGCCGACGCCAGCCTGTATCGAAGGATAACGATACCACGATGTAGCCTACTCAAGGTGCAGGCAGCTTCTGGCCTGCAGGACTTCATTCATTGCCATAGCTCTACGCAAGCTTTGCGCTTCCCACTGAAAGACAGAGCTCCTCGAGACGATACGGGACGGGACAACTGCTTGAACACGGTGACCCGCTGCAGCCATGGCGACCTTTGCGTATGTTCGCACCGTGTCAGATCATGCCTTTCCTCGGAGCTGATAGATTGTGACTAGCAAGTCGACATTCAATGCCACCTCGTACGCCGCCTTCCGCCCATCATATCCCAGTAGCCTCTACAATACCGTCCTAGCGTACCACCGTGGGCCGAAGCGGCTATGTCTTGACCTGGGATGCGGTACTGGTATAGTGACGCGAGAACTGAGCAAGCACTTTGATCGTGTGATCGGCACCGACCCTTCGCCAGGCATGATCAAGCAAGCCCGGCAAAGCATCCAGGATGACAAGCAGTACTCGAACGTCGAGTTCCGGGAAGGAAGCGCAGAAAGCACACCCAGCTTGGAGGACGGAGAACTCGACATGGTGGTAGCAGGGCAAGCTGCGCACTGGTTCGACTTTGCAAAGCTCTGGCCTGAGATGCGCCGTTTAGTACGGCCAGAAGGCACTGTAGCGTTCTGGGGCTACAAGGACCATGTCTTTGTCGACTTCCCCAGAGCTACAGAGATCATGCAGAGCTATGCATACGATCCGCACCCAGACAAGCTTGGGAGTTACTGGCCAATGCCAGGACGAAGCTATGTGCAGGATAAGCTGCGCATCATCAAGCCGCCTGCTTCAGACTGGACGGACGTACAGAGGATCGAGTACGAGCCAGCAACAAACGGCAGGAGAAGCGGTGAGGGTACGCTGTTCATGGAGCGAAGCTTGACGATCAGCGAGACGAAGGAGTATGTACGGACTTGGAGCTCTTTCCACGGCTGGCAGGAGAAGCATCCTGAGCAGAAGGCGAGGAGTAAGGGTGGAGAGGGCGATATCATGGATGAGATGTTTGACGAGATTCCAAAACAGACAGAGTACTTCCGGAACGAGGACAACGTGGTGAAAATAGAGTGGGGCTCTGGCTTGGTCATGGCAAGGAAGAAAGGCTGACGAAAGACATGCTCTTTCAGATGGAGCGAAGTTCAGCAAGCAGCCCGCGAGCTACATAGGCTCCTTCCTGCTTGCAGGAGCTTGAACGTGCTTGCATT
This sequence comes from Neocatenulostroma microsporum, assembly GCA_022814695.1. Classification (NCBI taxonomy): domain Eukaryota; kingdom Fungi; phylum Ascomycota; class Dothideomycetes; order Mycosphaerellales; family Teratosphaeriaceae; genus Neocatenulostroma; species Neocatenulostroma microsporum. The sequence goes on from JAKLLW010000031.1 coordinate 25,686, forward strand.
GCAAGAGGTGGAGTATATACATTGGTCGCCACTTTTCGCCACCCAGAATGAAGCTCCTTTCCAATCTGGTCCGTGCTCTCCCGCGTAAACGGAGACTAGGCAGCACTGCCGAGCCCCAGTCGCAGCGCACCACATCTTCTTCCTGCGTGGAGGCCTTGCCCTTGTCTTTGCGCACATCCAGCAGATTGTCAGCTCCCTTCGTCATGAATGAAGACCAGACATCAGACGGTGATGGGTGGGAGACAGCTGGTCCGAGGAGGCCCAGGCCATGGAATGTCATCGCTCGTGATCCGGACCATGTTAATCCCACGCCTACCACTGCAGCAGTAAGTAGTAACGGCCCTTGGTGAGATTGCTGTTCGCTCTCGTTAAGAATACCTCATAGAACCCGTTCACATTACTGGAACTCCCAGACGTCTTCCCGTTCTTCAACTACACTTTTCCGCGCGAGATACGAGACATCGTATACGAGTCCCTCGCCTACCACGTAGACGAGACGTATCATGGCGGCAGCATCACTTCCCAAGCCACGACCCAAAGCATACGGCAAGCCCAGAGACTGTTCCTCAACTACGCTCTAGTGACGAAGCAGATGCATCGGGAGTTCAGGGATGCGCATTGCGGGATCGTACTTTGGGAGCACAGGGCTAGCAACTGTCTCGCAGGACCGAGAGTATATATCAAGGACAACGATCGAGAGGACCGCGTCATGTCATGCGCAAGGAGATGGCAGCCGCTGGGAAAGCTGGTGGGCCCTCTGGACCTGGGTGTTACGGAAGACTACAGCGTGGCTATCCACTTTACCAAAGGGCGCAGTGGGCCTGGGTACAGTCTGGTGTGGCAGCATCTCCCGCAAAGCGTTCGACAGACTATGGGCGTGACGGACAGTGAATATGATGATATGGTCTACGAAGTCGAGTGGGCGTTTGTGGCGATGGTGAGCGAGCGGAAGAGGACTGACGCCAAGAAAGGCTTGACGAGAGAAGGCGTGAGGGATATCATTGACGCTTTCTACTTTGACGGCCGAGAGGACTGAGGCTATACACAGAGAAGAGAGAGGCTGTATACTAGTAGATAATCGTCTTCGAAGGGGCCAGTCATTACTACGCAAGGGTATAGGCCTACCGTGCCTTCAAGCGTTAAGACTGTTTCCCAGACCGTAGCCGGCAGCCCTGTCCCATGTCTAGAAGCTATGGCACCGTACAGTCAACCAGCTGCCTGACTGCAATGAGCATACACACCGAACTCTACCAAACCAATACCTTCTCCCTTTCTGGGACAGAGCCTAACAAAGATCCAGGACTCGGAGCATCTCTGCATAACATCTCTGATGGGTAGGCCGAGTTTTGAGCTAACGTGCTGTCGACCGCGGCCTGATCGATCGGCAGAACAGAGAGACATGGATTCTTCTTCTGCTGAGCTACAGCAGATGGCACAGTATTGCCTGCCAGCGACCGCTCGTTGGTAATCCAGTGACTAGCACCCCTCTGTCACAATCTGGGAGCCGCTCCACCATACGACCTATCAGCTGTCTCAAAGCAATCACAGTGAAGGAGATGCTAACGCCCCAGTCTTCGCAGGCAGCTTTAGGACGTGTGCCTGCTCCAAGATTTGCTGCGAGAAGAGTAGATCCATGTCGTGGCGTGCGCCTGTAAGCAAGCCGTAGGTCTTCGCTATCTCCGAGCGGTGTCACAGTCCGGGAGAGCGTCGTGATAGCCTCAATACAGCCCGCACATACTGGGAAGATCCCCTTCCTCGTAAGACGACATTCCAAGTCTGCATGTGTCGTAAGGGTAGTTTGTTGCGGTGAGCCGGTGAAGGATTAGGAGTGTGCGGTGGCGTAATTGCTCAACGCTCAACCAATCCTCTTGCATTGCTGGGCGAGCATGGTGAACATGACAGCGCCGAAGAACAGCTTGAAGGGGAGAAGCAGGTGTTTGACGTGAGTATTCCGGAAGTTCAGGTCGAAGTAGGCCAAGACGTAAGTTGGAGTCCAGACATAGAAGTAGCCTTGCCAAAAGATCAAGTCGCTTTGAAAACAGGTCTCGTCTTCATGCTGCGATATAACCTTGCAGCAAGCAACGATGGCGGGAATCAAGGCAGCGAGGTGGCTGAAGGTCTGGAGGCCGTTAAGGTGGCCATTGCCCTACTCATATTCTTGGGTAAGCCAGATGGTAAAGCTATCCCGCCAATCCTGCTCTTGGCCATCCGTGGGTGCCGGTTGTCGAGGTTGCATGCCAAGCTCAATGTCTGAGAGTGACGTTTCGCTCGTTTGAGGTATCAACGAGTACTTAGGCAGATGTAAAGGCGAGGGGGTGTGTGATGGCAACGACATCTTGGGCGGTAGCGATGGAAAGTGTGTATGCAGAAAGTGCAGATGTGAGGCGAGTGCGTTCGCCTTTATAGAATACGCGGAAGAACCCAGTACCACGGTTCAATGTTACGAGCACAGATAGGAAGCGGACAGTTGTGACCGAATAGACCTAGCATGATTTCGTCGCCGAATGTCATCGCAGCAGCCGCTTGTAGAGATAGCCAACGACTGTGCTAACTTTTCACTGCCAGCTTTGTAGGACTTTTATCTCCGCACGTCTTGGAGCTCTATGCCAGGATGCTATGCATCAGCGCCTTTTTCCTCCACCGAGAGCGACGAACGATCACTCCGGCACACAACCCTTGTACTCGGTCCAATGTGCGTCAAGCCGCTGCATGCCCGACAGCGATTCGAAGCCTATGACACGAATCTCCCTTCCCTTCGACGTCTCACCGTTGATATTCTTCTCCTGCTTCTCCATCATATCCATCAACTCCATAACACTGTTAGTTGGATCGTAGACGGGCGCATTGGCGCGTGCATTGCTTAGTCTGACGCCCGAGCGTCCGAGGATATGCTCGCGAAACGCATCTGTGGCTTCGGCTGGCCGGGAGTGTAGGTCTGGCCGCATCCCTTTCGGTATCCGTCCGCTTGACTGGTTGAAGGCAGCCTTGCTAAAGCGGTTGTCTTGGCTGGTGATGAGCGCCTGGACAGGAGGAACGAGCGCAGCGATGCCGGCTGTGGATATGGGCCTTGAGCTCGCAGCGGTGACTGCAGCGCTGCGCAGGCCTTCAGAAATGAGCTCATAGCAGAAAGCCTCACGGTCGCCATCACGCTGCGATAATAGTAGATCCATGTCGTGCCATGCATCTTTAAGCAAGCCGTAGTGGCGTAGTGCGCGGTATAGATGAGCCAGAGCAAGCACAGCGCACCCATCGTTGGCTAGGACAATCCCGCAGCTATGCAATGTAGCCTTGGTCGAATAAAGCATCTGTGCGGGAGGCAGCGGCATGAACAGCGCATATCGTATTGGCATGACGAGTTCGGACTCCACCAACTCCGGTGCCATAGGTTTTCGTGCAAGGCCACCCATCAGTCCGCTGCAGAAAGCATCCCAGATTGCTTTCTGATCGCCCATTTCTTTCTCCATTGTGGCATTTGACCTCTCTGTTATGATCATCTTGTCGGTGAATGTTGGGTATAGATACTGGTACTCCTCGATGGATCTTCTTAGCGGTATTACACCGTCTTGGTATGCTAGCACAGCAAACGAGGTATTGGCGCCGACGATCTCGTAGATGTCTGCGTATGTTTGGCAAGCAACCACAAGCCAGATAGGGAGCGGTGTTCTCCGTGAAGGCTGACAACAGTAATCGAGCAGACCTGACATGAATTCTTCCCCGAATGCAGCTCTACCGTGAGATTTGTCCAGCTTAATGTTTGCGCAAAGATCAGGCACCATCGCCATCAGGGAATGACTAAAGGCGCAGAACGGATATTGTATAGAAGGCTGCTTGAAGAGTGTGGCGTCGCGGTTCAAGCCGTCTTTTGCGGATGGCTGAAGATGGTCGCACATTCGCTCGCCAAGTGCGCGCAGCAGAAGAGCAGAGTTTGGGCATAACAGCTCGGCCGGGTTGAGGTCCGGACGCACCGCTTTGAGAGCCGAGCCTGTTCGCTCTGGCGCGACAACAACGGTGTCGTCGTGTATGATCATTCCGACCTTGAGGAACTCAAGGATGTGCCAGTAATCGACGAATTTGCCGTGCCTCGCGACGAAGTCTTTGTTTGCTCGCTGCATCAAGCCAAATGCCGTATCGGTGACGACGGTAGCTGCCACAAGAGACACATCGCCTTTGGCGTATTCCTCCCACGTCTCGCAGACGAACTTGCTTACGTCGTTGAGATCCTCGAGGAAACACCACACTTCGAAAGCAAGGTCTTCATCGAGATCGTCGAGTTTGATCGCAGCTTTCTCGAGACTCATCTTGCTAGGAGAAGTGTGGGTGGAAAGCGCTTTGGGTGCTGAATCGCCCAAGGGCGCTGCGGATGGCTCCTCCAGATCGAGATGTGGCAACAAGTTGCTAAGATGGTCGGGTGTTGGTGTGGGCTTCGTACTCTGCTTCTTTCGATCTGAGGCGCTCTGCGGCCCTTCATTAATGAACTCCGATGCCGCAAGCAGCTTGTGTATCTCTTGTAATACGCCGATGAAGTGAGCGTGCGTTTCGTTTCGCTCAGCCAGGTCACTGCCTTCGACCATCGCTTGCGAAGCGTACCAGTCCGCACAAAACTTGCGTCCTGCAATAACATCTTGGAGGACGTCAATAATGTTCCGAGGGACCATAACCGGAGGGCTGGCGGATACGATTGCCTTGACGAGCGCGACCAGCTCGGCGGTGCGAAGTTGGATGGCGAGCGGTGGTTGCGTTCGTGGTCGGCTGCTGGCACGCTTCGATTTCAGCGACTTGATAATAGTCGTGACATCGTAGCAGGCACTCGCGGTCCTAGCCAGCCGCTGCACTAGCTTGTCTGTGCCAGCCTTGTAGACCTTATACCTGCCTAAGATAGGCGCTGGAGCCATTGTAGCGGTTGTCCGTGGTGTAAGCGTATGGGTTCGATGTCAGTGATGTTACGGGAAAGTGAGAGGCGATGAAGATTGTTGCAAGGTAGGTGGAATTAAGCAGTGTAAGGGGGAGAGGTTAAAGTGCGCGAGTCGGTCTCGGCAGAATGAGGTATACTGTTTGCAAGGCGGTGAAACGCATTGAGTAGAACGCATGTGACAGATGCTCCACGTCTGGGGGCACATTCACAGAGTGAAGTACAGCCCTCGGTGTAGAACCTGTAAATCAAGCAGCGTAGCAGCCGTATCACGTCTCCGGCCATGGTACGCTGTGTTTCCATCTCGACTGTGAGACGTCTCATGAGCGTCTTCGCTACAAGCATCCACAGTTGACGTGGTGCCGTCAATGATCCGGTTGAGCAAGCGGACGCGTTTGATGCAGATGACCCACGAAAGCATGCAGGCGAGCGCTGAAATACCAAAGCATCTTGGATATGGAGTTATAAGGGACGGAGAGCGCGAGTGAGATATCGATGAAGCTGCAGGCGAGGACGATGGGAAGTGAGCAAAGTGAAGTCTGAGAGCGCCAAGAGAGATTGCGGCCTCAGGCAAAACGAGCGTTGCTAGGCAACGGCTCTGTTTGTTGAACGAACTTTCATCATCCCGCTTTCAACCCCAGCTTCACTTGAAGGCAAGTGCCCGTCCTCGTCCAGTGCATCGCCAACACCAGCTCACAGTATACAGAGCGATACATTCATTGAGCAGCATCACTCGCAATGGCAGAGGTCCAGTCGCTCGAACAGCGCTTCGAAGGCATCTCCGTGCAAGATGAGAACTACGACAGCAATGCGCCGCCAGTTGCGCAACACAAGGCGAAGGTGCGACATTAATTTCTTCCAAGCACACTGACATTACGATACTGACCGACACTGTTACAGGGCTCCCTCAGCACAGCAATATCCCTCTCTAACCTCTCAGCCGCCGCCGCCCAAAACCGCATGAAACTCCCTCTCCAAAAGCTCCCCTCCAACGCCGCAGGCTCCAAAACCACCTCCCAGACCACCTCGTCAGGCGCAACCCTCACGAAAATCACTCTCCCCTCCCAAGCCGCCCAACAACAGCGCTCCAGCGCCGACTCCCGCCCCTCCACCGAGTCAACCGACCCCATCTCCCAACCCCAAGACCCCAAACCTCTCCCCAAAAAGTTCCACCTAGGAATGTTCGAAATCGGCAAACCCCTCGGCAAAGGAAAATTCGGCCGGGTCTACCTCGCCCGCGAACGGTCCACAGGATTCGTGTGCGCGCTAAAAGTCCTGCACAAATCCGAACTCCAGCAAGGCAAAGTTGAGAAACAAGTCCGGCGCGAGATCGAGATCCAATCGAACCTTGCTCACCCGAATATCCTTCGCCTCTACGGACACTTCCATGACACGAAAAGGATATTTTTGATATTGGAGTTCGCAGGGAAGGGAGAGTTGTACAAGCACTTGAGGAAAGCGGGAAAGTTCCCGGAGTGGCAGGCAGCGCAGTATATCGCGCAGATGGCTAGTGCGTTGAAGTATCTGCATAAAAAGCACGTGATGCATCGGGATATCAAGCCTGAGAATATCCTTGTAGGTCTGCACGGGGAGATCAAGATCTCAGATTTCGGATGGTCGGTCCACGCGCCCAACAATAGGCGCAACACCATGTGTGGAACGCTTGACTACCTGCCCCCGGAAATGATAAAACCGGGCCGGGAAGAGAATTGGTATTCGGAGAAAGTCGACCTATGGTCCCTCGGCGTCCTCACCTACGAGTTTCTGGTGGGAGAAGCTCCCTTTGAAGACACGCCTGTGATGACGCAGCGGAGGATCGCGAGGGGAGAGATGACGGTACCAGGATTCATTTCACCAGAGGCGAAGGATTTGATTAAGAGGTTGCTTGTGCTTGATCCGGAGAAGAGATTGCCGCTTGAGGAGGTAGAGAGGCATCCGTGGATTGTGAAGCATTGTGTTAAAGGGGAGAGGGCTTACGCTAGGAGTAGTGGGGAGGGGAAGAAGGAGAAGGCTGGTGCTGCATGAGGATGGGATGGAGAGAGGGTGGGTAGGTGTGGGTGGTGGGGAATGGATGGATTTCATGACTCTCGTATTTCCTTGGGACTTGTCTTGTTGGGTTGGGTATGGGATGGGAGCAGGCAGGCCATTGCATTGGGTACACTGCATGGCACGGAGTTTTTGGCTCGCCGTACTGGCGAGAAGCGCTCTATAGCGCTTCCTTCTGCATACAATGCAATTTGATCCTTCTCAAGTACCCTTCATCTCCCATCTCCCATCTCCGCGACTACTCATCATCGTTGCCGCCCACACAGAGTCGAGATTGCGTCCTCATCCATCGCCCATGCTTGCCTCGTGCTACCTCGCTTCGCATATGATGACACCACATGCTGCCCTGGAGCTAAAGAAAGCGTCAGGGCTATACGTGAGCCTATCTGGGGTCCCGGCACGTCGCTGCTGCGGTGAATCTTCCTCCGGCGGCCGGACCTTTAGCTGTGCACTCTCCAGCGTTCTCTAGCATGCCAATTGTTTTTGCCATTCCTCGATAAAGCTCAAAATCCCTATCGTAAGCGCCTCTCTCTCACTTATAAATCTCATCAAACGGCCTCGTATCCTGAAAACAACTATCCCACACCTCATTGACCACCCTCGCAGCCTGTACATCATCCTTACACCCCGGTCTCCCTGCCACTGACAAGGTAGCCCTCCTCCTCACACACTCCTGCAACTGCTGCGTCAAATTCCACTGCCCTCTAGTGAAAAACTCCCTACTCCACCTACACTCCCCACTCAGCGTACTCGCTCGTATCTCCATGCACGCCGCGTGACGGAGGTCGTAAGGGTCGAGCTTGAAGCGGAGGTGGTCGTAGGCGTGCACCATTTCATGCGCGAGCGTATCTTCTAGGTGTCCTCTATTCCTGATATGATTCGCGCATATCAAGATCCCGTACTCTGGGTCGAAACCTCCGCTCTGTTGTGTGTCGCATCTTTTACAGCGGACGTTTGTTTCGTTTATTGAGGCGGCGCCTGTGTCGGGGCCTAAGAGGTCGATGTTGTGTTTCATGAAGCGGATTATGGGGCTGTAGTTGAAGAGCCATTTCTTGTCGGCTTCGCAGCGGTCGATATCCTTCTTCTCATTCAGTGTATCGCGATAGTCCAGGTATGATTTACGTTCGTGATTCGTGGCGCGGCCGGTGAGGATGGAGAAGAAGTTGGACCAGGTGTAGAAGGAGTCGTCCAAGGCCGGTTTTGACGGAGTGGTGGTTGATGAGGAGGCTGCTGCGGTGTCTGCCATCGCGGCGTGTTTTGGCGTAGACGCTATTTGCCTGCACTGAGTGCTCTCACTAATGTCGCTGTCGTCTGGCTGTGAAGTAGCTGGGATGGGATGGATCGTGATTATTAGACTTCAGTCGCAAAGTGAATGCATCGGAGGAGCTCGCAGTTGCCCGATTGGTCGGCGCGTGGCCAGTGCGCGACGCGACAGCCTTGCACGGACGTCATTGTTTTCTCCCGCAATCTCAAGATAGACGCTGTGTTAAACCGTCGCAATGCCATAGACACAGTCGCAAGTCGTCGCAGATTCAAGAAAGACATACCAAACCATGGACGGCCACCCTGATCCATACTCAGCGCCTATGTCCAATCAACCAAGGCAGGCGCATGTCGCACCTCCCACCAACAGCGACGACCATGCGAAACCGACGAGACATTTGAGCATGGCTTCTACGACGTCCTCACCTCTGTCCTCTGCCCCGCCTACACCAACGAATCTAAACGCACCTCGTCAACCTTCACATCGAACGGCCTCTCCTTTGCAACAACAACATGCCAACTCACCTCACTCTCCCTATCTACGAAGGACATCCAGCGCAATGAGTCTCGGTACACCACGCTCTTCTACGCCCAAACTGGCGAGGAAAGGCTCGAGGCAGTCTCTGGGGACACAACCAGAAGAGCTGGAAAAGAGACCAACACCTAAACGATCGATTTCCAATCTCATTGCGAATCTTAGGGAGGCGCAGTCGACTATGGAGTCCATCGAGGAGCCTGTCCCTCTTACTGCTGCTTCTATTGCTGCGGAACACTTTGCGAGAGAGTTGTTGGCGCATGGGGATGAAGATGCGACGGCGGAGACGGTGGTGATACTTCATGATGCTTGCTATGGTCATCGGTACTCCAGGCTCAAGACTACGAAATCTACGCTATCGATGATCGTGGAGAGACCGGAGAGGATACACGCTAGTGTGCTGGGAGCTTCTGCAGCGTATGTGCGGTTGGGAGAGCAGCATGCTGGAGCGAAGAACGCACCTCGTCCGGAGAGAAAGCAAGCATGTCCTCCACCCTTCAAGATCAGACGGACGGCGAGGGCACTGGATATCACAAGCAGCTACGTCACAAACGCCCACGGCACAGAATGGATGTCCGACCTCCGCAGCATGTGCCACCAGGCAGGCGACAAGCTAGCAGCAGGCACCAAAGAGCTCGATCAGCCTACCGATCCAGAGAAACGCAGACTGCACGAAGGCGACCTCTACCTCGCTCCCGAATCCCTCTCCGCCTTCCAAGGCGCCCTAGGCGGTGTCGCCGACGCTGTCGATTCCATCTTTCACCCTGGATCGGTGACGAAACGAGCTTTCGTCGCCATCCGTCCCCCAGGCCACCACTGCTCCGCTGACTATCCCTCGGGATTCTGCTGGCTCAATAATGTGCACGTTGGGATCGAGTACGCGGCCCAAATGTACGGGTTGACGCATGCGGCGATATTGGATTTCGACCTCCACCACGGCGACGGCAGCCAGGCGATCACCTGGGAGAGGAACAAGAAGAACAACTACGACAAGGAGCGGTTGCGTGCGAACCCGAAGACGAAGGGGTTGAGGGTGGGTCCGGAGATTGGGTACTATAGTCTACACGATATCAACAGCTATCCGTGTGAGATGGGGGATGATGAGAAAGTGCAGGCTGCTTCCTTGTGCGTGGAGAACGCTCATGGACAATCGATTTGGAACGTTCACCTACAAGAATGGAAGACCGAGGAGGAGTTCTGGGAACTCTACGAAAGCCGCTACAAAGTCCTGCTTGAGAAGGCAAGGGTCTTCCTGCGGCATCACACCTCGCGGCTGAGGACTGAGGGAAAAGTGCAGCCCAAGGCAGCGGTGTTTATAAGTGCGGGTTTCGACGCTTCCGAGTGGGAAGGCGCGGGGATGCAGAGGCATAAGGTTAACGTGCCTACGGAATTCTACGCAAGGTTTACGAGGGACGTCGTGAAACTTGCGCAAGAGGCGGGGATGGGGTGCGAGGGCAGAGTGATCAGTGTGCTGGAAGGCGGCTACAGCGATCGCGCTCTATGCAGTGGGGTGCTTAGCCATCTCTCCGGTCTCTGTGCTTCACTCCCTGACCCGGTCAGGAAGGAGGATGGCAGGAAGGAGGCGGGTCTGGACGACCTAATGAACGGCCTCCGTCTCAACGGTACCCCCGCCTCCTCCAACAGCAGCAACCTCCACTACGACCCTTCCTGGTGGTCTACCCAAAACCTCACAGCTCTCGAGCTGAAGATCAACCCTCCGCCACCACCGCAAGGGAAGCGTGTGCGGACTGGTCCGCAACCTACGTACGCCACTCCTACAGAGTCTTTCGCATACAAAGTCATCGACCCAAACAAGTTCGCTCGCTCGATCTCAGGGACTATGAGAGAAGGTCCTGCCATGCCTTCGCGGGCGCCTACGCCGCCTGCACCCGAGGTTGATTGGGTGGTTGCGACGCAGGAACTCAGCAAGCTTTTGATCCCGACGGATAGGCAGACCAAGAGTTGTACGGCGGAGGAGTTGGGTGGGGTCAAGGTAAAGAAGGAGAAGGGGACGTTGGGCATTCTGCCATCGGAGGAGGGGGGCAAGCCGCGACAACTTAGGGACAGGAAGGCGAAGAGTCCGGCTGTGAGTGTGTACGCCGAGAGTGCTCACAGCGACGAGCTTGATAGCGTGCGAAGTGACAGCCGTGCGTCCAGCCAAGGTGGCAACAGGCGGCAGACTTTCCACGGCGAAGTACCGGAAGCGACTGAGCCTGCGCCGGTGAGGAGGATGAGCAGGCGATCGAGCGCAGGAAGTGCATTTAGCAGTATGGATGGCATCATGGAAGGGGACGCTCCGCCAATGCCGCCTGTGCCTGCTATGCCTATGGTGAATGGCGGTATGAGGCCACCCCACATGCCTGCGCCGCCCAAGGCAGGAGCAGGTGGGATTGAGATGAAGAAGATGAGGGCGCCGAGTAAGACACGCAAGCCTGTCGGGCCTACCTCCGCGCCAGCTCACCAGCCCGCGTCGAGCAACGGACTCCCTACGATGCCTTCCCAAGCTCTGCCCGCGACTAACGGCTTGCCTCAAGCTCCAACCGCTGGAATGGATGCCCTAACATCAGGCCTCAAGAAAATCACCCTCAAAGTTGGAACGCGAGAAGAGCATGATAGGAAAGAGCAGGAGCGTATGGCCGCCGAGCGCCGCGCCAGGGCTTTGAAAGGTGCGGAGACAAGAAGGGTGAACGCTGCGGCTAAGAAAGCTGCACAGCAACAGAGTTCAGCCTTGCAGGCGCCTCCGCATCCGAGAGGGCCGGCTGCGCCGCAGGCGCTAGGGAACTCTGCCTCCGCGGGAGTACAGCAAGCTCCTCCGCAACGCCAGACGTTTAATAAAATGGCGGCTCCTCATGATCAGCAAGAAGCAATACCGCAGACGACAGAACCGGCAACGATGCAGAAAGACGAGGAGCTACCGGTTCCTGTGCAACTAGTGGAATTCGATGCTGACAGTGCACCTGCACTGGAGGCCGAAGCTCAAACTGAAGACATACAGTCAGTGTCACGCGAAGCAGGGAGCTCATCACAACAAGCGAAACATGTTCCTGCTCCGCTGGCGCACTTGCAGACGAATATACAGTTGCCTGTTCCTGGGCAGTTGGCTACCACCCATGATCCCACGGAGCACATGCCGCCATCGCTTGAGGGTGAACTTCAGCCTAGAAAGGCGGTGCGGAGGGAAGATCGTGTGTTGGCTGGGGAGAGCGTGGTGCCCTCTGTAGAAGCGGGCGCAGACTGGCCGCACGATGGTAATGTTGAGGAGGCGCAGCCTCGGGCCAAAAACACGACTCCAGGGCAGGACGCTGCTCAACCTGGCCCACCTGCTGTTGCTGCGGCTGGGGCAGAAGAGCCGGCGTGGCCGGCTCCAGCAGCCGAGACTTCCATCCATGCTGCGATCAGTGGGTTGAAGGCAAAGGAGCATCACGACCAAGCCAGCGGACAGCCTGCTTCACCAGTGACCGCGAAGAAACGGCCGCCACCAACGAGTGTACCGGACAGCGCAGCCCGGCAATTAATCCAGGAGAATGACCTCGCCCACGGTGATCGTAGCTCGCCGCAGAAGAGACCAGCGCACGACTCATCATCACCCACCCCACGCTCCCCGGTCAACCCCAATAAAGGCGGAGGGCCCGGGAGAGCTTTACCAAACTTCAGCGCCACAGGCCACATCCCCTTCGCCCCTACTCCTCAACAATCGACTGCGTCGCCTACTGCGAAGAGCGCTATGCGTTCGGCGAGGAATGCACCCAGAAGCTCGCCCAAGAGTCAGAGTCCTTGGCGCAAGCAAATGAGTGTCAGTGGAGAGGGTCTTGGAGATGGGAATGGAGTGAGTAGGACGATGTTGGAGGGGCATTTGGATGAGGTTGTTGGTGGTACGACGCCAGAGGTTGAAAAGGGAGAGGAGGAAGTTGTTGGCGGTGGTAGTGCTGTTACTGGAAAGGAGAAAGTGAAGGGTGGAGGAGAGGGGAGTGTTTGGGATGTTCCTGAGACTCCGCAGAAGGCGGCGTAGGATGGTGTCTTGTGATTGAGGGGGCGTTTTGGGGCAGATGGCTTGGGCGTGGAGAGATACCCCATCATTGGTCTTTACGTAGGCAGGGAGGGGATATAGGTGATTGCATTGGCACCTGATATGTAGCGACGGTACCTGCTGCTTAATAGTACCACATCGGTGTGTCATGTGATGTCGGCTACTAGCGCGCATATCTCGGAGACTTTCCCTCTGGGACTTCTCAGCTGACGTCGCTTTCGCGACTTCACCTTCGATCCTTCCGAGCTGACCATATAATAAGCCCGCGCTCAACACCCAGGCCCACGAACAGCAGGAACCACCACGACTGAAGCCATCATGTCCACGCTCGCAACAACACTAGGCATCCGCGCCACCGGCCTACACACACAACCACCCTCAATGGCAGCAGGCTACATGATCTTCCACTTCCTCTTCGCCTACGGCGGACTCTCCTCCCGAACATGGAAGCAATACTACGGAATCGACCACAATGTCTCTCCTCGCGAAGACCTCGCCAAATACGGCCAGAACGCCGGCGAAAAAGGCAAACTCACGCAAAAGCAACTCAACCAACTCAAACGCATCGAAGCCGCGCATGCGAAAAGCGTGGAGCATTTCCCACTTTTTCTCGGTGCTATGCTCTGAGCTCACATGGCTGGACTGTCGACTACTAAGATCAATGGGAGTGCGTTGGTGTACACGCTGGCGAGGGTGGTGTATGCGGTTGTCTACATTTTTGTAGATACGGTTAAGTTGAGTCAGTTGAGGGGTGTTATGTGGTGGGTGAGCAATATTACTTGCTTGAGGTTGTTCTGGATTGGGGGGGTGGCTGTCAACGGCAAGCTTGCAGCGGTTTAGGAAGGCAACTATGTTGGGAAATAGGCTGCTGAGAACGGGCTCGAAACAAGCTTCTTCTCAATGCTCTATACTGTATGATGCGTCCGCCAACGGCTCGGCGGTTGAAATTGAGAGCTGATGTCGAAAGCTGAACATTCGTCGCTGCCGCCGTCATGCTTCATACCAGAATCTTTGGTTGACAGATGGCAGACAAGAATTGCTCCAGGAAGAAATTGGGAAAGCGCACTGCAGCACCATACCAGAGCACGATGCAAGGGATGAGCCTGCGATCAAGGACGGTATTCAGTTGCTATGAAGTTTACTTGCGAGGCCCTTTCGTCGCATCGTCCACGCCTTCCACCGCACTGTTTCGCTCAGCTTGCCTTGAGACCGCAACCTACTTCCGCGAACGTAAGAGCCTCCTCCCGCCTTTGTTCCTGGCTGTGAGAGCCTCGCGCACCTCAGCCCTGTATTTGCAAAGTACTCCTACGGATGCTGCAGAACGCAGCGATCATCCATCGCTTCCTTCCTACTTGCCTATCCAGCGGTACCCGCATTGGAAAGGACTGCGCGCACTCTTCTCGGAAGACACTAGACAGCGAGCATTTTGTTCAGGTCACACAGACTGCATAAAATTGCCACATGAAAAAGCGATCAGGGTTGATAATCTGTTATGAGCAATACCTACGAGGCCTTCATTTCCTTTGCAACCTTGTGTTAACGCTGCATGTAAAGCGCTGTATTCTTTCCGTCCAAGCGTGGCGGAACTCTTCAAACCATCATCAGCCTATCACTCCTTCCTACGTAAACCACCCTCTCCATCACACGACGTCATTCAGCCCGCTCTGGGTCCGCAAGCTACTTCCGCGAACGTACCGGCCTCCTTCCGCGCTTCTTACTCACCACCAGAGCTTCGCGGACCTCAGTACTGGAGTCCGTGGTGCGCTCAGATGGCTCGTCCTCCGTGGCCTCTTCCGCGCCGCCAAGCTCGCCGTCTGACAGACTGTACGGCACATTCACACGAGGCACGCATTCCTTCGCAGTCTTGGTGGTGACATCTCCTTGCTTCTTGATGAAGCATTCGAGGATCTGAGCAGCCTCACCAATCGCAGTTGTGGTCAACGGATGCTTCTCTCGTTGAGCTACAATTGCGGTTGGGAGCAAGTCAGCCACGATCAGGTAAGACCTGCGATGCTTCGGGAGCTTCAGGCGCTTGTACTCCGGAAGAGTGCTTTCCATATCCACAGCCAGAGAAGCACAGTTCATCCAGAAACCATGATAGTCGAAATTCATCTCTAGTTCATCGTCCAGTATGATGTTTTTGAACCTCTTCACCAGTTCGACGCCGGACGCCATCCTGGGCTTTGTTCTCTGCTTGCCGCGTCTGTTGGCGGGCTTTGTACTGTCGGGCTTCCCTTCTCCGGCGCTGAACGACCTTAGGACCACGTCAATGACTTCACCCCGGCTGAAGCCCAGCACTAGATCGCTCGTATGGCGTTCCTGCATGGCTGTGAGGAACTCGGACCCAGACTCTATCTGCTTCTCCCTGTGTATAGCTTCGCGTATCGATGCAGCGTTGCGTTTGCCCATTTGAAACGGCCGCTTACCCATGGCTAGCTGCAGTTGCGAGTACATCACCTCCATCTTGGCGCTGTCCTGGATCAGGCCTTTCTTGCCGCCGTTGCGTTCCAGCAACCAGTCCATATTTACCCAAGGGATTGTAACGATGCCGCAAGAAGACACCGCTCGATAGAGATGTGCCGTCGTCAAGACAATCGAGCAGTCGTTGGCAATCGCAAGGCCCAATATATGCATGCGCTCCTTGAACTCACATAGTTTGGCTGCGGCTGCGAGAGGCAAGTGCCGAAACATCCCGATGGGACACCAGACCGTGCCGCGAACGGTCTTGATATAATCGCCCGTAGGGAGCGGATATTGCAAGTCTCCGGCCTTCAAGACGCGGTCGGAGGTCGCACATTCGTCTACAACCATGGCCTGTAGCTCGAAGAGGAAATCTGGTGCGAGATCTGTCTGCTCGGGATACTCGGCCCTGAAAGCGTTGTACTCTCTAAGCCTATTGCGCATATCTCCGGCGGCTTTCCGGAACTGTTGGCGAGCAATTGCTGGTTGCTCCTTAATCGCCTCCATTATGCTCATGTATGCTTGGCAGGCGACGACGAACCATGTCCGAGGAGCCTGTGCATCGGCGGAATTGTACAGGTATCGAAAACCGGCCGAAAACTCATCAGAGACCGGATCTTTCTGTTCGAGGCCCGCTAAATACTTCAGCTCCGCTACGACGAGAATCAAAGACTTGGTGAGTGGATGGAGGCGGGTCTCTAGCAGTCGCACACGCTCTGTTGCACCCTTCGTTCCAAGTTCGGGGACAAGGCCTAGAGCTTCGTAGCAGAGCTCAGCGATTGAAAGGTCTTGGCGTCCGCTCTTGATATTGACTCTGTAACTGGGTCTGTTGGGCATGTCCGAGTCGATCTGGATAATCCACCAGACCCTAGAGACAACGTCGAGTGTGTATGCAGCCTTAGGACACAGCATGTCTGCGACCTCGCTGCTCACTCCGCTCTCGTGTTCTAGCAGAGTAGACTCCAGCCTCAAGCCATCGACTGAGATATCGAGATTGAGGAAGTGGAGGACTCGATGGTAGTTGCGGAATTGCGGGTGTGCAGCAACGAAGTCCTCGTCCGCTCGGCGCATTACGCCGAACGCCGTCTCAGTAATGGCGCTGGCGGCAAGAAAGGTCATTTCGCCTTTACCGTACAATAACCAGGCGTCTTCGATCTCCTTCCTGACATCATGCAGGTCCTCGAGCTGGCACCAGAGTGCAAAGTCGGCTTCTTCTTTCTCATCAAGCTCCAAGGTCTGCGACTTCTTTTGCTTCTCTGGCTTCCCTTTGGTAGCTTGATGGGCAGCGCTACCAAGAGGCGACGCCGAAGGCTCCTCCACTTCCAGATGCGAGAAGAGGCCTGTAAGGGATTCTTGCGCCGGCTCACCACACTCCTTGCTCACCCCAGCTGCTTCCCCTCCTCTCTCCAAGTTCCTCGCCGCCTTTCTGGTTGCTTTCTGCTGATTTCGTGCAGTTCGCAGAAGGTCGCGAATGTCAAACAAGACCTCGATGAAGTAACGATGCGTCCTATCAGAGTCTGCCTGTCCACCACCGTTGCCCTCCTTTGCCTGTAAAGCATACCACTGCGCACATAGTTGGCGTCCCGCAATCACATCAGTAAATAGATCCATGATTTCGTCCGGTATATCGATCGCGGATTTAGCGGCTACTACGTTCTCTGCAGCGCGGACTAGGTCGGTGGTCGTGACGACTGTCTTTGGCGAGCCGCCCTCCTTCCTCTCTTTTTTCGAGGTGCGACATCGTGCGGACGTTTCGATGAGCCACTGGACGAGCTTCTGAGTGCCAGCTTTGTAGAGCATATAGCGGCCGGCTATGGATGGTGTTGACATCCTGACGGTGGCCGTTCAAGTCCAGAGCTCGTGGTGTAGAGCAGACAGTGTAGTTGTATCGACGGCCAGCAAGTTGGCGATGCGAAAGCTGGGGATGGCCAAGTTGGTGGTCAGTGCGGAAGAAATCGGTTCTGCATGTGAAAGTCGCCCCGCAGACGTGAAGTTGGATTGATCCACATTGTGCTGTGACGAGCCACGCATCCCGGCTATTCACACTTCGAATGTTGTCCCGTATGCATGTCCACTGTTCTTGTGCCACTTGAATAACGCAGTGGATGACTGCGAGTCTCCCGGTGCTGTGGCCTGCTCTTAGAGATATGCCGGTCTTTATATGAGTGGGTTGAAGTGGTTGTGTAGCTTGGGAGATCGAAGGACATTTGATATATAGGTTCTTATTGTTGTATATCTGGAGAAGATCGCATCTGGAGTGAGGTGATGACAACCGACGGTGACACGGGCTATCAACACGTCAGCTGTATTTGAAGGACTATGTATGTAGGGCTGGAAAGAACGCTTGCTGCACTGGTCTTTGAACACAAGGGACTGATCCAGCACTCCTAAGACGCTGCGCTGTCTTTGTGCTCTTGTGCAGGCCGTAGTCCATCTTTGGCAGCCTGATGATTTCGAGATAGTTGACAGCAGACTGGCCACCATCACTTCCACTGACCCTTGGCCCGTCTACTTCCTTGACCGCAGAAGCCTCCTACCACGATGCTTGCGCGCGGCATAAGCTTCGCGAACCCCGTCCGTTGTCGAAGCAGGCTCAGCTGCCGGTACAGTGTTGGTTCCAGCCTGGCTCTGACGCGGCGTCGCTTCCTTTACGATGTTATCCGTCGTGCTGTCGTCGATAGAGGGCATATCGCCGCCCCTCCCCGTATTTGCAAAAGGGCGGCGGTGTTCGGGAATGTGGCCGCTGGACTGCTCAAGTGCAGCTGTGGAGTACTTGTGGCCGTTTGCAACGATGTAGTCCTCTAGAATATTGGCCGCAGGACCGAGCGGTGACTCGTCTACAGGCGTCGATGCCATTTGATGGAAGCCGGCTTCAGCGAGGACTCCTGCGACGAACGCAGCGTCCAATTTGGTGTCCCGCAAATCCTTCGGCATCAGAGAGTTGAGTGGCTTCCTCATCATTTCAGTCAGCTGCGCACAGTCCACCCAGAAGGAGATGTGGTCAAAGTTGAGTTCCGGCTCGTCAGCAGCGAAGAGGTCCTTGTACGTCTGCAAAAGCTCTATGCCGGTGACTTCGGTAACCCGACGATTAGCACGCTTGCGTCCGCTGGCCTCAACGCAAGCGCTGAGCTGCTTCTCCCGCATGGCTTTCAGTACCACTTCAATGACCTCCCCTCTCTGAGATCCAAGTTGCCGATCCTGTAGCTCGCGGTCTTGCATAGCATACAGGAACTCCGATGCTGCCAAGGTGGGCTTGAACTTGTAATCTCGTGCTGTGAGAGACTTTCGACTAGTCCTCGTCACATGAGTGACAGGGAGACCCATGTTGAGAAGGCCGTAATGCTTCATAGCTCGGTATAGATGAGCGGCGTTGATGATGTGGTAGTAATCATTGACAACTCGGATGCCCATGGACAGCATATCTCGCTTGTGACCAAGTATCTTCACCCCGGGAAAAACTGGTAGGTCGCGGAAGAAGGTGTGAGGCCATTTCCCTGTCAAGCCGTCGTCTTTTGAGTCATCCGCGAGGTCTTTTGGCTGCGATTTCAAGGCTTTCACAAGCCGGACGTCGTCATACATGAATTCCTGCCACGCTTCTGATGATTCTTTGAACACCATCGTTGTCTTCCCGCGCATGAACGGCATGTATTTCGCGATGATGGTCTCCGCGAGCGCAGTCGCCCTTTCCAGCTCGTCAAGGCCTATCTCACGCTTGTACCCAATGACCTCAAGTAGGTCAATATAGGTCTGGCAGGCTGTAACCTGCCACATGCTGATCTTGAGTCCCACACCAAGGGCGTTTAGAAACTCGTCAAAGCCTCCTTTCGCGCTACCTTTCTTGTTCATCTTGCGGTACGCCCCTTCGATCTGAGTCGTCTGCAACACAAGCACACGTGCGAAAGGATGGTACGAGTAGTACCTCAAGATTGCCTCCGAGGCGGCTTTGCTAGAGGTCTCTTCATCAGTCTTAGGCGGGTCGGTATCTGAGTTGGCCTGCCGTCCAATGGCCTCAACAGTCAAACAATCTTCTCAGTTACTGATTGAACGAGCGGTTCTTTCGCTCAGTCAATCAACCAGCTCGCGGCTCGCGAATCAATCAATCAACCTCGAGATTGGCCAATTCCTGGTTGAGAGCTGAGCGAAAAGTGAATTGTAGTTTTCGGTAGCCTGATAAGGTGAGATTTCGGTGCCTGAGGCTGAGTTTTCGGCCCGGGACGTGCCCTTTGACCAATCAGTCAGCTCCTGGACGAGTTCGCCACGCATTTGGTCAATTAGTCTGTTGATTGATTCGATTAAGATTTGATCAATCTCAATCAGCTCGGGGCTCACGAATCAATCAACCAGCTCGAAGATCGATCAACTTCGCGATTGACTGATTGATGAGACCATTGCTGCCGTCCCACCGCACGCTCAAGCGTGTCTGGAGACTGCGATTTGGCACGCTCCACTCCCACCTTGTCCATGACGTTCCAGAGATGGCAAAAATTCGCCAAGATATTGATCGCATCTTTGGACATCAGATCCGGCACGCTCGAGTTGAGAACCATGAGGTACGCCTCCTTCTCAGCAGCTTCAGTGTCCGTCAACTTGGCGCTCTCCGTAACCTCAATGTTGAGACTGCGCAGCACCTGCTAGAAGTCTCCAAATTCCGGATAGGTATCCAAAAAAGCGGTTTCTGAGCGACGCATGACACCGAAAGCAGTGTTTGTAACATTGGAGGCAAGTAGAAAGCTGACCTCTCCTCGCATATACTCTCGCCAGGTCCCCGTAGCGTATGTTCGCACCTCTTCCAGGTCTTTGAGAAAGCACCACAGAGCGAACTGCTTCTCTGCACCCTCATCAACCTCCACATCGCCTTTTGATTCGTCCGCCGGTGTACTGTTGGTAACGTAGCGCTCGGGAGATGCAATGTCTTGAGCATCTTCATCCGGCTCCTCAAGCTCGACCTGAGCGAAGAGGTTCGACAGCGCCTCTTTCAATTCTGGCTCGTTGTGCTTGGCCTCGATGTACTCTGCTCCTAATGAAGGCTTGGCCAGGCGCTGGGCCTTGCGAGCGGTTCGAAGAGTGTCGTACACCCCTTGAAGTACAGCAATGAAGTGTCGATGACTCTTGTTACTCTCTCCGTTATCGACATCTGACGGAAGTCGCTCAGCGCCCTTCGCGGAATACCAATCCGCGCAGATCTGGCGCCCGGTGATGACGTCCAGAAGCAGTTCCAGCACCTCTGCAGGTATCTCAATCTCAGCCTTGTCCTTTGCAATAGCGTCTGCACATGCGGTGATGTGTCTGGTGGTGATACGGCATAGCGGATCATAGTTTCGTATGCTGCAGCCTCCGGCGGTCGTAAGCCAGCGCACCACACGCTTTGTGCCTGCTTTGTACAGCTCGTAGCGTCCGCTGACGCTCGGGGTTGCCATGATTCCGGTGGGTGTAGAGTGTAGCAAGTTCCTCAGTCAGTAGGTCCTCGGAAAGGTGCAGTTTCGGAGATGCAGTATCTCGTGTATAAGATTGCGGAGCTGTCAACCTGTCTCCGAAGCGGAGGTGCAAGGCTGTCCGTGCGCAAGGCGTCTCAGCATATGAAAGTGTACCGGGAGGCCTCTTCCGTGTACTCAAGCCAGGTTGGTGCTTTGTAGAAGATGCAAATGCGCAAGTGGACAGCGACGCGTGAGAGTGAGTTGATGATGTTCCGAAACGTTCCAGAAAGGTTGGAAGGTCTTATATACGCAGCCCAGAAATGGCTAGCGCTTGCAAACGGCGGTCTCGGCATGTGAAAGTCGCCTCCCAACCTGAAGTTCCCGATTCACAGCCGAACGGAATCCTGTGGTAACGCGTTCTTGCAGACAATGACGTCGGACCTCTGTCACTTGATCAGCCACGGAGATGGTGAGTTGGTAGGTGACGCTCCGCAATATCCTCGCAAGGTAGATGCGATTGAAGTGCACCAGCAACGGACTTTCGGACTTGATGTTCTATGTTCCATTCGACGAGGTACGCCCGTGCCATCCTCGCCTACTGCTCAAAAGACGGACCCGGCTAGCGCTCCAACTCGATCAATACCACGCCTTCTTCGTCATCTACCCACCATGGTGACCATACTCATTGTTCCCTTTAATTATCCTGCCGCACAGCTGATTCTCGTCTCCCACCTGCACTGTCGCGCAACACACCACCACACAGTCCATCGCCTTACCGTCGTGATCTCGGGAACCTTTTGCCTCGCTTCTTCTGCGCCATGTACGCCTGACGTACTGTACGCTGCTGTTCCGTGCCCTCGCCAAGATTGTCCTCGTTGTAAGCCTCCTCGTCGTTGGAACTCATGGACCGTGGAGCCAAAGAGGCGGGCTCGTGGGTCGCGTTATACGGGGCAGCCTGTGTTGTCGCACCAGACGTGTCTGGCAGGCCCGACGAACCACTGGCTTCCCTTACATGACCGCTTGACTGCTGAGCAGCTGCCTTAGTGATCTCGTGTCCGTACTGATCGATGAAGTTTTGGAGTACGCCAGCAGCATCACCTAGAAGTGATTCGGCTGCCGGCGTGGAGGCCTGTACGGATGTTGCCGCACTGTGCAGCAAATGATACATGACTCCCGGGCCGTTGTCAAAGCTAACGTCCGGCCCCTGTGAGAGCATGCATGTCCAGATGTCTTTGAAAAGCTGCTCGCAGATGGCCCAGAATCTCATGTAATCGAAGAGAAACTCTGGTTCATCGTGCACAAAGGCCTTCCCGTATGTTTGAAGAAGCTCCAGGCCGGTGACGTGGCGTTCCTTGTTGGCAGCTGTGTGGTGTTTGTTCCCATTGTCGGCGAGAGCCTTATCGTGCACTAGCCTCAATACAACATCGCAGTTGCTTCCACGGGTGAAACCAAGCTGTCTGTCCGTGGAAAATCGATCCCGCATGCCTTTCTCGAACTCCACATTCGACGTCAGAATCCTCTCCCCTTTGCCATTGCTCTTATTTCGGGGAACATTCCGTGCTGGCTTCGATGACGTCAAAGCCAACGCTCGACTTGCAGACATGCCAATTGCTCTTGCGTAGCGTCTTAGTAGCGCAAATTCGTCGGCGCCTTTGGCGAGATCCGGAATGAAAGGCCTCTCTTTACTCTGAGTCTCAATGAGCCAGTCCATGTCTTGCCAGGCAGTTTGGAGCAGGCCGTGATGCGCACAAGCTTTGTAGACATGAGCGACCCTTAAGACAGCGTCATGGAAGTTTGCGAACTGCAGGCCAAGGCTATGCGCATAGTACCTCTGATAGTGGATCCTGCCGCCAGTGTATACCGGCATCATGGCGTATAGGGCCGTAGGAGGGAGCTGTCGGTCGTTGTCGGCCCAATCCAACGCATCTGTGTCCGAAGACATCTTGCCCTCGTTGATAACCAAGCCGTCAATGACCTTGCGTCCTTCCCCTGCCTGCTCTCTGACTTGGCGAGACATAAATTCTGCATGATTTGAACTTGCGTCGAGTGCAGCGAGTATGTCCGCCGTTCGCTCGGCTTCTTGCAGTACGCATTGCAGCTCTCCTACGCCCTGGTAAATTCTGGAGCCAACCCCGTCATATACGTCCATGAGCGTCTGCCATGCTAAAACAGGCCACATGCGGAACATCGAGGCCTCGCACACATCTTTCAATCCGCTGAAGAAGTCACTGTACACCTTGTCGCCCTCCGAGCCTCCAGCACTGCCTGCAAGAGCTGTAAAGTGGCGGAGCAGATCGATGAGCCTCTCTGCAAGCGGGTGGTATGAGCAACGAGCGGTCAGGTCGTCTATCCTAGCCCCTTCAACCTCTCGACATATGCGCTCGGGGTGCGACTCGCCTTGTGTCTCTGGAGGCCCATACGGTCGCGAGGCCATGGGGCCTGGTGAGGAGAAGGAGCGTAATATACGCGAGACCCGTCCGGACAGAAGCTGGACTAGTGCCGCTACGGGACGAGTATCTGACTCTTGGGCGATGTGTTCTGGACGTACGGTGGGCTCTGGAGGTACCACATCGACATCGTTCGGGGCAGGATCTGGACTAGCGCACTCACTCCAAAAGCCTTGGAAAGCGTAAGCTGCTTGCGGGCAAAGAAGCCTCGTCGGCGTAGACCCCCTCCCGCTCTCTCTGACCTGATCGATATCGGTGACTGTCGGCTGGCCGTTGACGACTTCGATGCGGGCACCAACAAAGTCAAGCACCTTGTTGAAGTCGTTGAAGTCGGCATATGTGGCGCACAGCTCGGCATCAGCTCGACGTATGATGCCGCACGCCGTCTCCATTATCGATGCCGCAGCCAGGAAGCTGAGACGACCCGCATGAAATTGCTTCCAAGCGCTTATCACGTGCTCCCGTATGTCGTCGCAGTCCTGGAGAAAGCACCAGAGCGCGAATTCCTGCTCTGTCCGCTCGTCAAGCTTCAGAGGTTGGTCTGCGGCTGTCGCCTTACGAGAGCGGTGGGCGGCTTGCGCACTCGCGCGATTCGGCTCGCGACCAAGCGCATTCTGGGACGGCTCCTCGAGCTCCAGACGAGCGAAGAGACTGGGCAGCGATGCTCGCGCTTCTGCATTGGTTGATGTAGTGCTTTCAAGGTTCGGGTCTTTCGAAGCTGTCTTCTTGAATGCCTTTGCTGCCTTCTGCTCCTCTCGCGCAGCCTTCAAGACCTTATGAACGTTCTGCAACACGCCAACGAAGTGCCGGTGGCTGTAGTCGCTCTCTTTTGACAAATCATCGGTCCTGGCGGAGTACCAGTCGGCGCAGATCTGGCGGCCACTAATGATATCCTCCAGAAGTTCGATGAATGCGCCAGGAATGATAATGATCGGTCTCCCACGGGCAATAGCCTCGGCGAAAGATATCAGGTCCTTGGTGGTTAGCTCCTTCTGGGCTCGATCATTCCGATGTCCGCACCGTCGAGCACCGTTGGAAAGCCAGCGCACCACATGCGCAGTACCTTCTTTGTAGAGAGCGTACCGCCCCGCGATGTAAGGTGAAGCCATGGCGGAAGTTGATGTTGGTCTGGGTTTGTGGATGGGCGAAGGCAGCGGCGTAGGGATGGCAGAAGGTCTTGTCGATGTGTCCAAGAAGATGCAGTCGAGCAGCGGAAGTTTTGGTCAGTGTCTCATGCACGACTCGAGCAAGGGATAGACCAGTTCAACTTTATGCGAGTGTTATCCGTAACAGGGAAGCCCAAGGTGTTTGTTGAAGGTTTTGCAGAAGTCGGAAGGTCTTCTATTTCCACAGCAGAATTTGTCTGTGCACAAAGTTCGCCTCAGCCCCACCCAAGTGAATTTTGCATCATTCACGAACTCACGAGCACATTTCTGCTGCTGGTGCTTGCCACGTTTGGCATCATCGTCCCGCCCACGGCAACACTCCACTCTCACCCGATACTTACTACACCAAGATGCTTGCTGAGCATCGCCATCATCCTCATAGTACATCCCAATCCACCAATCCCCTCCGCTGGTACACTCTCGACCCACATTGCGCCTCGCCTTGTCGGGCACCAAGCAACCAACCTCGCCTCCATCTCACTAGCACTTCAACTTCGATCACAACCTGATCGCTGAGTTACAACCACGCTTGCTCCACCACGCCGCCGCCGCCTTAGCATCGCCCTCATCCTCAAACAACATCCCAATCCACTTGTTCCACAACCTCATCTCCTTGACCTCTTCTCTTGTCTTCTTGTTGATATGATAAAACGCATAATGCCTGGTGATCAGCCAGCACTGAATTGCGTCAGTGGCCGGTTGTACCCAAACGGTGTACGTCTCGCGTGGCTGTTCGAAGCCCAGGCCGGCGGTGGAATGTCCGCTGGAAATCGTCGTGGTTGAGCGTACAGGAAGATGCGTTCACGAATCTCGGTCGGTAATGCCATGAACGTCGCTGGCGGCTTGATTCGCCGCTCTGCGTCGTAAGCGGAGGTGTCTGGCACCGTGGGCGAAGACGAGATGCGGAGGGTGTGCTTGGGCGTGGCGGTAGTGAGAGGCTGCGCATTTGACAGCTCGGGAGCTCCGGACGCTAGGTTATTCATGAGGTTGCTTTCTGGAACGGACTGCAATCTCTGCCGCACCCCGACCTCCGCTGTCGATACGATGAGTGAGTCCAATCTGGTGGCTTGCTGCTTCCTGGGCCCTTTGCTGGGTGATTCAGAGCTTTCATCACGCCTCTCCTCAGGGCCCAGGTGATCGAAAAGAGGAAGCCTACGCTTCTTTTTTGCTGAAGACGCACCGTCGCTCTTCCTTGCTGGGGTGCGAATGGACGGCCGAAGCGACACATCTTGATCTTTCTTTTGAGTAGTCCGTCTGGTGCGAAGATGCTCTTCGGCCCGCATGTGGCCTGCGTGGCTCGCTGAAGCCGCTGAGTGGAGTGGTGTCAGCTTACCTCGTGGCTTGAGGATCGGTCGCTCAGTGCCATCTACGGTGACCTGCTGTGGTGCAGACTCCGGCTGATGTTGATATTCCCGCATCGGCGACGGCGGCGCCGTGGGCTCTCGACCCAATAGCGGGCTTGTGTTGAGGTTCCCAAAGAAGGTCGTGAGCCACTCGATCATCGTTACGTTGAGATCGCTTTGACACAGCTCCAGTGCGAGTGCCGTGAATCAAGCAAGGGTAGTTCTATGTACTCCACAGTCTCACTAGGCATCTCAGACACTATCAAGCCCATCGTCTAGCATCTTCTACCCATCAGTTCCATCTCACGCCGAACATCTTCCCTTGCTTCCTTTGATCGAGCAGCTTCCCATCCCCATTCTCCAAATACAGCCTCTGCTGCCCTGGCACATCCAGCGCCAGCATTCTGTACTCAAAGTCCTTCTGCCCAGGTAGGCGTGTCATGTGCACCTGTACAGTCCCACTCGCCGCCGGCCCGTCGACATAGAAGTGCATATGCATATGCTCCATTCCAGCCCTATCCGTCTCGTTCCGACTCGCTATCGTTCTGTTTCGCGCCCATCTTGAGTAAGATGGTTCACCATGAGCACTGATCTCCCTTTTACTGTGCAGCCCTTCACTCCCAGCCAGAAGGGCAATACATTGCGGATCTTTCCGTACGCGATCTGCGGCGCGGTTAAACACAGCGGTCTTGCTGTCGGTGGAGAAGACTTCGAGGTATAAGACGTAGCCTACTGTGCCTGTAGCCACTACTCCGAGCAGGACGAGGCCGAGGTTAAAGGACTGCTGGGTTGTACGCGCTGCTTTCTCACCAATAGAAAGCTGCTTCCAAGGCACTTGGCCGGTATCGTTGACGACTGTGACCGCTCGTCGACGAGACGCAAAGGCTTCGTCGGCTTTGGAAGAGGTTGTCGCTGTGCGTGCCTGCCGAAAGCTGGTCGAGATCGTTGCAGTGATTATGGGCCGAGGGCCGGCTTGGAAGATGAAGGTCGAGGGCCGTAGCAGCATGGTTGAGGCTGCCATGATGGAGTGGTATGAGGTATTGAGCTCTCGTCTGTGCTGCAGTGGGTGAAGCTGCAGATGTTTGAAGACCGGAGCTTGGAAGTGAGGTGTGGAGAGTCTGGGGAAGTGGGGCGCTTGGCAAAAGGCACAGCTTCCCAGTTGGGACAACTCGCGTCTCTTTCGCGGAAGTGATGAGACACTGCGACAATGGCGATAGCACGGGAAATGAACATGATCACATCTAGTACAAGTGTTTGAGATTGATTCAGGTCTTTGCAGACAACCACCACGGCGGAAGCACCCCATACTCGCTGCGACATATAGCTCCCAGCCCTGATATGTATCTTCGCGCATACCTCAACTCTCTGGCCAAGAGAGCGACTGGTACGGCCAGTCTCCGCAAGACTTGAGCCTACTGATCGTCGTTGATGGCCTCTCCTGCTATTTCGCTCATGGCCTTCTCGCCTATAAGCGCCGCCGTGAGCTTTTGCATATCGTATGGCCGCGATGCAAAACCCGGCCTCTTGTCAGGCGGAAGGTGGCCACTGGATTGCTCACGGGCCTTTTTGACGTGGCTATCACCATGCTTCGAGGCCACCGTGGCGAACGTGGCGCTCAGTATCCTAAGCAGTGTAGGCGGCGCCGGAGCTCTCGACTTAACCGCATCTGCCGCTTCCCAAAGGACAGCATAAGCAAAGTGCGAAAAAGAGCGTTGCCAATCGCACTCGAATGCCGGAGGATTGGCGAGTAGGTGAGGAGTGCAAAGCATCTGAGCAGTGTTGAGAGCCTCGCTACAGCGCTTGCAGAACTCAACATAGTCGAAGTTGAACTCTGGCTCGAATGAGATGTAGTCTTTCTTGAAGCTGTTCAATAGCTGCGCTGGTGTAATCTTCCCGGCTGCCATTTCGTACCATGACTGCGAATCCGAGAGCGTGCGACCATTCTTTGAACTCTGCGATGCGAGGCATCTCAGCGCACTGAGCACGATCTCATCGTCCCAGTTACCTGCCTTTGCCGAGTCGGCGGTCATCTTCTCGCCCATAGTCCTCAGGAAGACAGAGTGCTCCTCGAGGCTGCGCGCGTTGGCCGTGACGTGCAGGCGGTCTGGCAACTTTGGACGATTGCCATCTTGAACGCCACGCGCTTTACACCGACGGCCATGCCGAAATGCTTCGCAATCTTCGCCAACGCCACCAGATCGACGCCATCTTTAGTCTCCCACACGAATGGTGATTTCCTGCTGTTGATCTTAATCACAAAGTCCATATCATCCCAGGGTTTGGTGAGCAAGCCGGCTTTCACGCACGCTTTGTACAGGTGCGCCGTAACAAGGTTAACGTTCTCGATGTTACCCATCTCCAAGCCCAACTTGTGCATGGTCATAGAGCTGAGCCACAGCGCTCGGCCAGGGTACATGAACAGTGCCCTTTGCAGGCAGAAATCTTGCTGTCCATCGTCAAGTGAGACTATACCGGGCCGTACGCAGTAAGCGCGGATGACGTCTCTTACGTACTCGGTCATCAGCACCGTGCCAACGCTGATGGCAACACGGAGAGGAGTCTCACCGTTCTCCTTGCCCTCGAAGCCAAACCTCTCCTGAACGGTCTTGATCGTCTCCAGGTCGGACTCAATCCTCGGTAGGGCTATACGATGGCCGAAGTCGCTCTCGGAGCCAACGAGATTCGAGATGTCGAAGTACATCTGGCACGCGAAGACGAGCCACGTTGGTAACGAAGTCGGATGAATCATCATATCGATGATGCCTCTGGTGAACGTGTCCAGGCTTGCTCTGCTGGTTTCCGCCATGGCAGCGAGAACAGGTACGGTGTTGTACAAGATTGTAGCAATGGGATGGATGGTGGAGTCGATCAGCGCCATTCTGCTGTCGCAAGGCGTTTCGTTGCGCTTGAAAGAGGTGTACATCATCTGGATGGAGCGCAACAGCTGGGTGGGCTTCCGACATAGTAGCTGGTCCGCATCCTTGACCGTCTCTATACCTTCTGGACCGTGAGCAGCAACTGGCGGATTCGTCGCATCAGGGTCAAGCCCCGGCTTGGAGATGAGGTCCAGATGTGTGCGAAGCTCTGGGAAGCGCGTCTGAAACTCCTTCTCCGTGTGACGCATGATGCCATGGGCAATGCTTGTGAGGAAGCATGCGGCCGAGTAGCTGACGTCTCCGGCGATGAAATCCTGCCAGAGCTCCACGACAGCCAAACGCATGTCTTGCATATCATTTAAGAAGCACCAAATGGCGAATGGAGTTTGGTCTTCCTCTTCCTCCAGCTCGAACGTGATCTTGCTCGCGCTCTGACGCTGACTTGTAGGCTCCGTCCCAAGCGCAGTATTCGAAGTTTCCTCAACTTCCAACCCCGAGAAGAACCCATGCAGGCCCGCTGACAACGTATCCGGCTTCGGCTCTCGCGGCCCATGTCTCGGCGGCGCTCGGGCGATATCAGCAGGCCTGTCTTCGTAGGCAGATCCGAGAAGGGCCGCCACTTCCTGGAGGACGCTGATGAAATGCTGATGGCTGCGGTTGCTGGCATCGAGCCTTGTCTCCTCTGATCCAGCCTCTGTGCCAAACCGTTGCTGTCCGTCCACCCGAGCAAAGCTTGCATACCATTCAGCGCAGCTCTGCCTGCCCGAAATGGCCTCCTGTGCCACAAGCAATATACTTCTCGGGATCAAGACGTTCGACTTGGCGACAATTTGCGCCAGCGTGATGAGGTTCGCTGCGCTGACGATGACCGTAGTATCGTCACCTGCAGTATTCGCGGGAGTACCTCGCAGCTTCTTTGCCCGCTTTAATGCATCCTTGGCGCCTTTGATCGATGGAAGTACGCCAGAGATGTCACGACATGAACCAGCGGTTGATGCGAGCCAGTCCACGAGCTTAGCCGTCCCCTTCTTGTACCGCCTGTAACTGTCGGGCACACACTCGCTCTCCATGACAGCTGTGATCCGAAAGTCGTTGTGGTGCGCTGTGCGTTGGTCAAGCCTGGGAAAAGAATGGAGTATGCAAGGGCGGTGTATGTGTCTCGCCCAGATGTAGATCTTTTGCATTCTGGGGTCTTGAGGAAAGTAGAACGTCGCAAACGCCACTCTGGAAGCTCGTGCAAGTTCACTAAGACCGCAAGACGGTGTTCAGTAACTTGGACCGGCTGTAGTGGAACTTGTAGGAGACGTTCTGACTTCATGAATATGTAGAAGAGAGAGACACACTCACACAAGACTCACAAGCTTACGATCATTCACTATCGCCCTTTGTCCAGCTCATGATTCCAGCTGTGATGGCTCTACGCAGCATGCAGGCATCCGGTTTGTAGCCCGCCGCCAGTAGGCACCGTATGTTGTCGGCATGGCCGGCGGGCTCCCCGATCAATCGATCTGCGTCCATTGCTACCGAGCGATTACTCACTCGATGTATTGTGTTCGTGCTGCTGCGAGGGTGATACTTAAGGGTGCGCTGTAGGTTGATGGGCAAGAGCTGAGGTGTCATCTCGGCATCTTCCGCGCCACCACCTCATCGCAATGCGTCAGGTTGCTGTTCGTTCCTCCGTCCAATCTCACGAAGATATCCTGGTGCTACCCTACCAGCGGTCAACACGGCTGCTTGTCGTGATACCTATCGCCTGGAGAAAGACGCAGCTGAGGAACTTCCTTCCCTACGCAGTACACGCACATGCACAAAAGGAAGGCCATAATTTGCAAGAGAAGGGCAGGGACAGGCTAGTTTCGTTGCAAGACATTGGATATCGAAGGACATGTACCCAATCGCGAGACTAAGTACACTTCTGTGGCAGAGCGCGCATGTGGCCATGCTGGTCCGTCGCACCTCGCCGTAGCCGTCTCCAGCCACCTGGGAGTATCTCCCGTTTGCGACCATCCGTTATCCCAACTCCGATTAACATGAGCGTATCGAGTGGCCACTACCCATCACCTGCACAGGCTTGCGTCCTGTGCGCTGTACTCGTCGCGGATCTACTTGAAAGTCGTCATGACCTTGCCGTAGACGACACCATCCACCCTCAGGTCGAAACGCAAGGCACCACTCTCGATCTGCATGCCCAGCTCGTAGCTCAGACGAGGGTAGCTTTGACCGCTGGGGCTATAGTACTTCCGCCACAAGTGCTTAGGGACGGACTGCAAGTCGATCACCATCTTGCACGCCACCTGGGTAGCGCTCTCTGGGTTGGACTCGAAGCCGGCAGGAGCGCTATCAGCATCGCAGTAGACGAGTTCCCTCGTGATAGTCTTCCTGATCGGCGTCTCGAAGTTTTTGTAGAACGGTAGCAAGATTGGGGCGCTGGACGAGACCGTCTGGCCCTTCTCGATGTACCACTTCATGCGGTTGCGAGCCTTGAAGCACTCTTCTATATCGTCCCATCCTTTGCAGCTGGCTGGATGTATGAGAGGGTCGAAGTTCTGCTGACAGCGAACCCCATAGTGACGCCGCGCCTTGCGGTTGAGCACCAGCTCAACACCTTCTAGTCCACGCAGCACCGCCCCCCTAACGACTGCGGTCCACGCATTGACCGGCTGCATCACTTCGATGCGGCGGTTCACTGTAGTGTTCTGAAGTCCGCCACCGAGAGCTGATACTGTTGATGAGGCTGCCGGGACACCCGCGAAGCGTGATTGCAGGCACTTGAGTATGCACTCGGACTGCCCGAATCCTCCGACCAGAATCAAACCGTTGATTTCGTGGCCAGACTCCTGTAACTTGCTGATCTGACCTTCGACTAGCTTGATGATGTCGACGACGATCGGGCGAAAGAGACCTAAAACCTCGGCCGAGTCCATGACCAGGAAGCCGCCCTCTATGCCTGCTTGAACGTTGTCCGAGACGCCTGGGAATGGGATGTTGAAGAGCATCTCCTCCGAAGGGTCAAATTTGCGCTTGACATAGTCTTCGAAGTACTGGAGTGCCATCAGCCAGCTCCTCGGCTTGGTGGCGCGCAAGTTGGCGAAGGTGGCTCCACCAAGGCGAGAACGGACGAAGTCTTCGAAGCGGACGTTGAGGAAGGATGCGCCGCAGCATGCTCCGCTGCCCTTAACGAGCTCCTCGAGACGTAGAGGCTTGAGCTGGCGAATGCCGTAGGAGATCAAGTCGACCGTCCCACCACCAGCGTCAATGACGACGAAGTTGTGCCCGACCCTAAGGTGGTTCGGCTGAATGGCCTGCAAGGTATAGACAGCAGCGGCTTCAGGCTCGGATATCATCGTGATGCTGTCACCCATTCCTGCAGCCTCAGCCGCCTTGAGTGTTGCGTCCTTGGCAGTATCGGACCAGACCGCGGGCACCGTGAGGACGACTTTGAGCTCTGTGGTTGCTACGAAATGCTCGCCGTATCGCCTGATGAGCACCGTCTTCGAGTGTGCGAACAGAGTACGCAGATACTCCGCCACGACGGTGCCGACGTTCTTGCCACATGCAGTCAGCTGGCGCTGGGTGTCAGGAAGTGAAACGTAGGTCGGGATCTCCTGGCGAAGATCGAGGAAGAGCTTGAGGCAGCGCAGACGGTCCTCGTCCGGACGGATCTGGAAGCCCCAGCGCATCTCGCCATCAGAGGACCCGTTTGGTGATGCCGTGAGCTGGGTCGAGTCGAGCACCGCGCTGAAGGCGTCGAAGTTGAAGGGATCGGGACCTCCGGCAAGGCTGCTCTCGTCGGCGGCCTGGGTGTCGAACAGCCTGCTCGCAGCACCTCGGAGCAGACGGGAGGCCGGTGAAGCTGCAGCGACGTCTCCGGAGCTCTGCTTGCCGTAGGTGATCTCAGAGGGCACCTTATCCGACGTGATGTTGTTACCTCCGGGCCATCTGCAACTCGTCAGTCTGTTGCTTTCACGCGTTGTGTCTGAGGGCAACTTACGTCTTAATCACGTTCAGCTCGTCCGGTGCCTCTGGGTTGGTGCTGTATGCCGCGGCCACGCTGCAGGAACATGTCAGTGTGGGCTATAACGAGAGCTACTGCTTGTCCATACCCCGAGAAGGTCGTGCCAAAGTCGATGCCAACGATAAGTGAGTCAGGCATGGTCGGTAGGGTATCAGATGGGCGGAGCGTGATAGATGAGTGAGCTAGATGCTCGGTAGGAGGTGTTCTGAGCTGAGCTGTGCGTTCGGGGGGTGAAGGTGCAAGAAGAAGAGTGAGATTGCTCGGCGTGCTGAAGTGAGAGTGATGAGAAAATTTCAATCCGCATGAGAGCTTCGACGGAAGGCACGTGCACTGTCGAGGAAGGAAGTGACGACCGAGTGACTCGTGCACGCAAACGACCAGCGCTGCGCAAACAGCGAGGATCGTGCCTTCCCCGATGCGGCTGCTTTGCACTGAACGTCACGCGCGCACACTTCGTCAGATATGAGCACTGCAAACGCATCGTCAACCTTCTCGAATATCGGACGGTAATCGCAAGTCACTTGCACTGCTCGTACGAATAGCCACCGAAGTGATGGCCGCCAATACCGTGGTGTAAGTCATGGAAGCTAGAGTGAGTGATCCCATCGTATCATACTGATATCTAGTTAGCGACTGGATCCGTGGCTTGACAATGTCGGACCCGCCAGCAGAGACAGACATCCAAAAGCTTTCTCGCAAGAACCGACAGCTTCAGAATGAGCTCCGCAGCATCAGTGAAGAGAATGGCACGCTCAAAGAGGCTTGCCAATCGCTACAATCAGAAAAGGACATCCTGCATCACTACAACGGCAAGGCTCGCGCCCGTATCGACAAGTTGGTGTCGTATCGTCAGTGTGCAAAAGATCGTATCAAGGAGCTCACGGCCGAGCGTGATCAGCTTCGAGGCGACTGTCACGAAGCGCAGCGCCATCGGCAGACTGCTGAGGCCGCTGCGGAGACGTCGCGCAAACAATTAGCTGCGTTCAAGAGCAGCATCTCGGCTTCGACCAAGATCTCCGGCCAGATCACCGACGACGAAGCCCGCTCGAGGATGAACCAGATCTTCTACGGGATCCAAGACTTCGCTGTCACAGCTTCACGGGGTGCTGTTCTTGGTAGGCACGACCTTGTCTTCCTGCCTGTTTATAACGAGTGCTAACGAGTCTTTAGACGTCACAAAGTTGTCGCAGGAGGCTCAGGACTGGCTGTCCACCCATGTGCCGAATGCTGAAAAGCTGCCAAAGTCCTACTCGCCGCACATCATCATGTGCCTCGTCGCTCGTAGTGTGGTAGCAGGCTACTCTCCGGAATTCTTCTTTGGCATCTCCGCCAACCCCACGATCTACTCAGCGTCCTCTTTGGCACTCGCATTCAAAGGTAATCCCGCATTGTCTTCGCCATCAAACGCCCACTGACGAATCGTGTAGATGCCCAAAAAGACCTTGCTGAAGTTGAGGCATGGCTTGGGCCCACTTACAAGCTCCTCACACAAGTCGATACCGCCGCCATCGAGCAGTCCGTGCAAGGCCTCGTCGATGGTATGGTACTCGGCGTCTGTCAGACGCTGAGCCCAGCGCTTTCAGAAAGCTTGAACACGGCTGCCGAGAAGACCTTGCGCAAACTCTGCGCCTCCGCAGTCGAACTCTTCAAAATGCTGCGCCGATCCAAGTCGCTGTTCCATATCGAGCAGCTGTCCGCCAGATCCGAGCATGGAGCTTACATCTTTGAGCCGAAGACGATGCAAGCTGTCCACAGTGCTGACGATGACGACGTGCTTGACGGGAGAGCCATCAAGATGTCGGTCTTTCCAGGTATCTACAAGTTTGGTGACGAGATGGGCAGCAACGTAAATACTCCAAGCAGTTCAAAACTCGATTGATTGATGCTAATTATGTCTCTTTCCAGCGCGACGAGATGACGGTCATCTGCAAAGCCAGAGTGATCCCGCAGGAGAAGCCAGCCCCGCTCTACAGCAAGGTTTGAGTCTTCAGGGAGAAGCAGGGGGATGGTGGTGAGAGTTCTACTGTCATCGCATTGGCTCGGTGGTCAGATGGTGCGGTTGTAAGGGGCGTGCAGGGCAGGGCATGGCTCTAAGTAACTCAACGAGGTACGTGTCGCTGTCGCTTGCGCCAAGTGACAGCATACCTCGACGGCGGCCCATAGATGCTCTTGTACTGAAAGCTCGCCATTGCCGTTGTCCACCTTTCATTAGCATTCGCTCTGCATCTTGACCGCAATGTCAGGTTCTACTCCACGCCCCACTTGGTACTCCATACTCCATACTCTATTCCATACATACATACATACATGCTATAGCTCAGATCGGGCACATGGCTCCCCTGTCCTTGCTCAATGTTCGCTGGCTGCGTAGACCCATCGCTGATCTTCCCGGTCAGCGTTCGACGATGGAATCGTTCTGCTTCGACGTGCGGACAAGAAGCTGCACGGTTCCTTGCAAAACCTCCTGGTCTCTCCGTAACATTGCGCAAGCAGTGGTACCTCTTACTGCTTCTCGCACTTTCGAATGCTGGATTGACCGAGAGCTGGGGCGGGTGTTCTTGCTTGACAATTGATGGGGCGCCAATAATAGGCAGTGACGGACAGTAACGGACAGCGGTAGGTCGTGCGAAAGCTGAAGGTCTGCCATGGTTCTCTCTCGGGTCAAGGAATCTGTCAGACGGCGGGTGTACGAGAAAGCTCAAAGCCTAGTCTGTCGTTCTGTCCAAAGCATTACAACGCTTAAGCATGTCATTATTGTCTTTCCTCGTGGGCGCTTCAGTCTGCGAAGAGTCCAAGCTATTCTCACCACGCATCTAAAGTACGTTTTGCCCCCACGGAGAGTATTCCGACGCCTGGATCACAGACTCATTGTACGTGGCCGAAGTGATGCGAGTAATGCTGGAATGCGTCCGCTGTCATCTGCGAAGGAAGACCAATGTCTGCGAAGCAAGGCCGTCATCTGTGCTGGGAGCACACTCTACAAAAGGGGGAGCGCCGCGCGCCGTCTCTAGTAGGAGGCACAGCAACAATTGACTCACATGTCCCGAAAGCCGAACTAGTCGAAAATGGCCAGGTATGCGTCGCTCGAACGCCGAAGAGTCCCGTGATAGGGGAAGAGATCGGTGTTCAATGCCATGGAGATCATCGAAGCATCCGCTTTCACGAGCCTCCCATACAGTGGTCCCACACCATTGATCTCCAGAACAGCAACAGGCGGCACCAATCGAGCCACCCTTCGCTCAAGATCCCCTTCAGGTTCCAAAAGAAAAGGCAAAAGGACAAAGCAAAAGGAAAGTCCACTCACGCAGACCCTCGGAAACTCATTCACCTTCAACACACCCTTCCAATAGCCTACCAGCGTCTGGTAGTATTGCTAACAAAGGCTTCCCGCATGCGACGGCCAACGACTTCGTATGCACAAGCGCCAGCTTGAACATACTATCGTTGTCACTCACCCCCTCAGTGGTAAGTGAAAGCTGGTCAGATGTGGCTACTTTGTTGATGAAGTGGTTTGCCACTCTCAGTGAGCCATCTGGCGATGTATTGATTTTAGATTATTGGTAAGCGGGGATTGAGGGTTGGTTTATGTAGTTGGAGAGGGGGTGGTGCCGAGGAATGGCCGGGGGGTTGAGAAGCACGAGCAAGAACCGCACACACATCAGCCACGACAGTCTCCACGACTTCGCAGGTCGCCGGAGATGGCGCTGTATGCGTTGCTGTTGCGTTGAGCGTTGGCTGGAGAAGTTGAGAACAAGATCGCAAAGGGCAGGCATAGGATCGGGCTATACATACATCGATGACAAGACAAGGGAAGCATCACGCCCCTTCTTTTGACCCTCTTGAACGTCTGACATGCCGCTACCCGTGTTCGAGACACCAGAAGTGATCACGTTGGTCCCAAGCCGGCGACTGCATGCCCGCGCGCGCATGTTATTCTCGACTTCGCACTGCAGCCCCGCTAACACATGCAGAAAAATTATTCGTGACCATGTTCGATTGAGCTGAAGGTGAGAAGTTTGGGCGTTGGAATTGATGGGGTCGACATCAACTTTGCTAATGATCGCGGAGGTCCTGCACCTTTGTCTCTTGGATACGATATCAGGAAGTCATGTCGAAAGTAATCTTCCTGACCCAGTCGAAGTTCCACTTGTATTGCGAGAGTGCAAGAATATCGTGCCCAAGATGTCCCGCCCGACCATTGTGAAGCTTCCATTCTTCGTTTTCGTCTTACAGCTCCTCTCTCCCGTCTTTCTGCATTTTGCTTCTACATTCTGTTGCGTTCGCTAATTCATAGAGCCATCACAAGGACTCGACCGTATGACTTGGATTTCCTTCTGCTTGACTTCGGAGGGACAATAACGTGCTGATCGGCAGGAAGCTAGGATTGCCTGCGACACACGGTAAGGCGACCGGAACTGGGATCAGTATGATAGTAGAAATAAATGATATGTTGTAGTGGTGGTGAAGTGAGCTCAAGTTCACCAAAAGCGATGTCGCAAGGTCGGCAGCCCCCGAGCTACCGAAAGTGCCGAAAGTCAAGCGGCCACGAGGCTCGCATGACGCCGCCGGTCGTTCGAGGTTCGTCTTGGAGGTCACAGCTGTTTGAGGTTTTGAGACGATAGCTGCTTCCGCCTTGGTCGCATCACTTCGGCAAGCCCCATGGATAAGAGTGCGGTGACCTGACAGCAACAACGCGACTCCAAGAGCTCCATATGCCTCCCATCACATGCTGCTCAGAAGCCGGCGATGAACGCCAGCAATGTCCGCACCAGCTCCACCCCAGCCGCTTCGTCCTCCCTACGCCCACGAACTCGACGACTGATCTCTGGTCTGGATGAGAGCGATGAGACCAACTATGACCCTTCCACCAGCGCACCTTTGACCCGCATAGCCTCGCCTTTACCTTCACCATTTGAGAGCCGGTCTGCGTCGCCTATACCAGCTAGCCACCTGTCTCGTCCTACTTCGAGCCATGGCGCACAGAAGATCGGAGGAAGTAGCTCATTGGGGCGAGCAGCCGGAAGTAGACAAAGGAAAGCCGGCAATGAGTCTCCCAGCTCCATTGCGGGACTTTGGGGCAACTCATGGTCGGCTATACAGGGTATAGCTTCTGACTTGCTAAGTGGTGATGTTACCGCGGATACCAAAGACAAGCCAACACGTGTAAGAAAGCCGCAAGACAGATTGCAAGTGCCATCTGCCACGAGCGCGCCGCCTAGCCAATGGGGCCCACCCACTTCACACCCGACAATGAGCTCTGTAGGCGTAGGAACGCGAGAAGACCAATTAGCGGCTTTACGGGCGCAGAAGAGGAAGGATATGCTCATGAGGACTGAATCGAGCTATGCGGACACACTTGGGAAGGTTAAGCGGAGGCTTTCAGATGATAGAGGGTGTTTGTCTGCGCCGCCGGGAGAGAATGAGGATAGAGATGCGCTGGTGTATGTGCACAGTGTGGGCAAGAACGACACGTTGGCTGGCATCACGATCAAGTATAATTGCTCGGCGAATGTGCTGCGGAAGGCGAATAGGATGTGGCCGAATGACACCGTGCAAAGCCGGCCCACGATCATACTACCCGTGGATGCATGTGGCGTCAAAGGCAAGCCTGTGCCAAGCGCAGAGGCACTTGACTTGCTAAGCTCAGATGCCGACGCTCTATCAGCTGGTCAGGCCGAAGAAGTGGCTTCACCAGAAGTCCGAGCCGCCAACGGCCACGCCTTCAACGACAACAGAGACCGCGCCAGCTCAGTCTCCACCAACACAAGCCGGAGACCATCCTCATCAGGCGTCGGTTCGAGCGTAGATATCGAGCCGCCCTGGCATCACGACTCCTGGGTTATGCTTCCAGGCTCAACAAAGCCAACCGAGATAGCCCGCCTCTCGCGCAGAACACTCGGCTACTTTCCACCCGCCCGCCGGAAAAGCAACTGCTACTCTGATCTCGATACACCTTCCACATCCCTGGACCTCGCACGCGCATCGACGAACGAATCATCCCTACCAGTCTCACCCTTACCCCAAGACACCCCTCAGCGACCTAGAAGGACGAGGAGATTAAGCAACGCAAATAACGGCTATTTCCCCTCCTATCTCGCCGGCCCAGGTGGCGTAGGCACTTTCAACAATAACGTCCGCTTTCCTGGTCCAGCACAGGATGGACTGAATAAGATGTTCGCGAAACACCTGCCTGACGTTGCGCCGCCGAAGAATCAACAGAATTTGCTTACGCCAGAAATGCCACTCTACACTGACGACGAAGGTACGCCTGTAGCCTCCGGCGCCACAACGCCGAGTTTACTCGGGAACAAGAATATGAATCTAGAGAATGTGGGAGGTGCTATAGAGGGTTGGATGCGGAGGATGGCCACGCAGGCAAAGGGGGCGATGGCTAATCCCGAGAGGAGAACGGCTGCGAGAGCTAGTGTTGGGACGCCCGGGAGAGGCGCGGGAGGAGTGGGAGATTTGATTGAGATGACTGATGAATTTGAGATTGGCGGTGATGAAGATGAGGATGAAGACTATGGACGCGGACGACAAGGGAGCGTTGTACATGTCGGGCCATCCAGTGGCAGCGCGACTTCGTATTTTGATAGCGCCGCGGTTACGAGGGAGCGGTCGCCGAAGGGCGGTGGTGGTGGGAAGAGTGGGAAGAATGACTGAGGCCATACAGCACTCTGACACTCCACCAACGTGCTCTTTGACAACTCTACCATGAGCATATTCCCTTCCGAATACGGCTGCAGCGACGGCGAGTCAAGCCGCCCGGCTATCACGTTATTCCCGCCGGTATAGCCGGAAGTCTCCACGTTCTTGCAGATCAGTGTGGGGCAGTTTGAGCAACTGCGACATCAGACCGCGATTCTACGGATATACGTCGACAGAAACAAGCACTCACCTCGGTCGTTGTCGAACCTGTTCCAGATCATGGCATCTGTGCCGCTGTTCGCGCCTTGAAATTCCATCCGCTGCAGCAGCAAGCCTAAAGCCGGACAGTCTTCACGTTAACACAGCAGCAATGGCACGACCGTTAAGCCATGCGTGGCACGACCTCACCTCTACCCTCCGAAGCACCTCCTCACGCTCAACCCTTCGAAGACCAACCACACCACTCCGCCGCCATCTCCCACCTACGCCCCACCGAACCCTCCTTACCCAATCCGCCCGCCGCCGAGCCACCACCTCCTCGACCTCCCCATCTTCCTTGCCCCACCCAATAGTAGACCACCACTACGACGCAATCGTCGTCGGTGCAGGCGGCGCCGGCCTCCGCGCAGCCACCGGCCTCGCCGAATCCGGCCTAAACACCGCCTGCATCACCAAACTCTTCCCCACGCGCTCGCACACCGTCGCCGCACAAGGAGGCATAAACGCCGCTTTAGGAAACATGGGAAAAGATGATTGGCGCTGGCACATGTATGATACGGTTAAGGGAAGTGATTGGTTGGGGGATCAGGATGCGATTCATTATATGTGTCGCGAGGCTCCGAGGACGGTGTGGGAGTTGGAGAACTATGGGATGCCTTTCTCCAGGACGGAGGATGGGAGGGTATATCAGAGGGCTCTTGGGGGGCAGTCACTGGAGTTTGGGAAGGGAGGGCAGGCTTATAGGTGTTGTGCGGCGGCGGATCGGACGGGGCATGCCATGTTGCATACGCTTTATGGGCAGAGTTTGAAGGTAGGGAACCCGTATCATGAGCTAGATGAGATTGCGAATAGAAAGGAAGCTAATGTTAGACGAAGCATAATACCAATTTCTTCATCGAGTACTTCTGTATCGACCTCCTTATGCACGACGGGGCTTGTGTAGGCGTGCTGTGCATGTCTATGGAGGATGGCACGCTCCATCGAGTCTTCGCGAAGAACACGGTCCTTGCGACAGGTGGGTATGGGCGAGCCTACTTCTCCTGTACATCCGCTCACACATCGACTGGCGACGGTAACGTAAGTCTCTTCCCTCCCTCCACCCAGTGCAATCTCTGACAGAATTCATGACTACAGGCAATGGTAGCCAGAGCCGGCCTACCAAACCAAGACTTCGAATTCGTGCAATTTCACCCCTCAGGCATCTACGGCGCCGGCGTGCTCATAACCGAGGGCGCGCGCGGCGAAGGCGGTTTCCTGCTAAACTCCGAGGGTGAACGGTTCATGGAGCGGTACGCGCCTACAGCCAAAGACTTGGCATCTCGAGACGTCGTATCCCGGTCTATGAATATCGAGATTAAGGAGGGCCGAGGATGCGGGCCCGACAAAGATCATATTTACCTCCAATTGAGCCATTTGCCTAAGGAGCTGATCTATGAACGCTTACCCGGGATAGCTGAAACTGCTTCTGTGTTCGCGGGGATCGATATCACGAAGGAGCCTATACCGGTTCTGCCGACAGTGCATTATTGTATGGGTGGCGTGCCGACCAATTGGAAGGGGCAAGTCCTTAATGTTGACCGCAGCACCGGCGAGGAGAAAACGGTCGATGGACTCTACGCCGCTGGCGAAGTAGCGTGTGTGAGTGTACACGGGAGTAATAGGCTTGGAGCGAATAGTTTGCTGGACATTGTGGTGTTTGGACGGGCTTGCGCGATGGATATTGCGGGGAATGAGAAGGGTATGGATCACGTCTCCGTGCCGGAGGATATTGGGATGGAGAGTTTGAGGGAGATGGAGGGGATACGAAAGTCCGACGGCGATGTATTGAGCGCGCAGTTCCGAACAGACATGCAAAAGGTAATGCAAACGGATATCTCCGTCTTCCGGACGAAAGATAGTCTTGAAGTCGGGAATCAGCGGTTGGAGAAGGTGCAACAAGAGTTTAAGGATCGGTTGGCTGTGAAGGATAAAAGTATGATATGGAACAGCGATCTGGTGGAGACGCTCGAACTAAGGAATCTTCTGACTTGCGCTGCGCAGACTGCAAAGGCTGCGCTGGCGAGGGAGGAGAGTAGAGGTAGTCATGCGAGGGAGGATTATCCGGAGAGAGATGATGAGAAGTGGATGAAACATAGTTTGACATGGCAGAGGAGGGAAGGGGAGGAGGTGGATATGGGTTATAGGAGGGTGGTGGGGGAGACTTTGGATGAGGAGGAGTGTCAGGCTGTGAAGCCTGTTAGGAGAAGTTATTGAGAGGGTGTTTGTAAGCAAGCATCTCTGGCCTTCCGCTCCCGTCAAGTGGCGGAAGCACTTCCCACCTTTTGCATCATCATCGGCAATCTCAGTGCCTTCACTCAATCATAGCCAGGTAGGACACCGCACGCCCTGCAGTGGTAGCCTGCTACACCTTACTACTTGACTGAAGAAACCAATGTTTTTAAGTTCAGCAATCTTGTTGCAGCGACACACGAGGCCATTCTCCCGCAGCCACTTCCCAAAGGCTGCCCTGAGCTCCTGGTCCGTCGTCCTGCCATCTTTCCAGGAAGCCACAGCGAATTCCGTTGCCTTGTAGACCACATCCTCCCATTTTTTGTTGTTGCTCAAGCAAAGGAGCTGGATGTTCGCATCGGTCTTAGCGAACCAGCGCACAGAGTCCCACAGACCTGCAGCGCACGTCATGCTGTGCGTGCTGTCGACAATTAGGCGAACCTTGACATCATTGATCCCGCTGAACATGTAGTCGTGTCCCGGAACAGCTAGGCCATCGATGTAGCGAGTGAAGTACGCGAAATCGCATCCCAGGACATGGGTCTCGAATCGGTTCTTCTTGTAGAAGACCTCCAGAGACTCTCGGCGAAGCTGCCAGCACACCTTGGATATCGATGGTTGTTCGGCTTTCGGCCTGTACTTGTGTTCGCAGGCGCCTGGGAGCCGAAGCCTGTCGTTGGTGACGACGACATACTCGTAGATCCAGTCGCGCAGCTCTGGCGGAAGGTCTAGGAACCTGAACGGCTGGACCGAGTCCTGTAGGCTGTCAGTCTATGAACACCTGTCTGAGCAGGTCGGTACTGACGATGAACTGCTGTGCTAGCTCTTTGAATCGCGGTCTTTGCTCTGCGCTCGTGCGAGAAGCAGCCGTGCGAACTGTCTCCAACACCTCCTCCAGATCTTCCATCGAGACGACTTCCGTTGACTGCTGTAACTCGGCCATGATGTTGTTGATGATCAATCAGAAGTTCGGCATGTTCGGAATCGAATCCGGAAGGTGCTTAGGGACTACCTTAGGCATTCAAGGGCTGTCTAGATCGGATCAACTTGGAGCGATGGAGGCTCTACATGATGTGTGCGAAGACTGCAAGGTCATACATTGATATGATACGTATTCATGGTCAGTGGTCACGAACAAGGATAGTGGAGGCAACGCCTCAAATTTATGTCTACCGTGATGCTGTCCTTCGTGGTCGCGGACGCTCGACCTCCGGCTATCAGCCTCGAGATACTGCAGGCGTCAGGCGTCAGAGTTATCTGGTTTGGCCTCTCCTGGCTCGTCTATACCCTCCGTCCTTATGCCCG
This sequence comes from Neocatenulostroma microsporum, assembly GCA_022814695.1. Lineage (NCBI taxonomy): Eukaryota > Fungi > Ascomycota > Dothideomycetes > Mycosphaerellales > Teratosphaeriaceae > Neocatenulostroma > Neocatenulostroma microsporum. The sequence goes on from JAKLLW010000031.1 coordinate 68,627, forward strand.
GAGGTCGCGCGCCGTACCTTCGGCTTCTCAGCCTTGCATTTGCCAACTTACACCTCCGTCTCCGGCCCTCCATTCATGATCTCCATTTCGGAACAGCGGCAATAGTAGCGACTAGTATCTTGGCCACAGTGGGGACGGCTGGATCCCAAGACTGTTCAATGGATCAGGACATACGACACCACGTCCTTTGCTCTGCGCTCGTAGAGGTACGAGGAGGAGCTGTAAGGACCGTCTGCACTGCCTCCCCCAGATCCTCCACGGAGATGACGTCCACAGGCTGCTGAGGCTGCGAATTTGCTTCTCTGTGCTATTCATGGCGAAGGATTGAAAGAGTGGCAGTAACTCAGGTACAGTCTCGCATATACCCACAATAACATTACCAGAAAGTCCAGTCTTTGCGAGTGGACCATTCCCGACACACGGAATCCTTCGACCTAGCCATCTCCGATCGATTCATCGATCGCCCCGATGCCTCCGATCCTGCGCTTCGATGCTCGAATCTCCTCGTCGTTACCACCCTCGTTATTCAAGTCGGCGGCGGCGGCAGCATTACGCGGCGTGGATTTGAGTCACCAACTTCGTAGCTTCTTCCACGAAGTCTTCTACAGGAAGAGACCTAACACCCTCCTGCAAGCTCGGCGCCTTGGTCTCAGCCACCGCGGGTATGTCCGGTGCTGAACTCCCACCACTCGAGTCCAACACACCGGCACTCTTGTCTTCCTCACACTTGGCTTCGCTTCCACAGGCCGAGACTGTCTGTACTTCCTTCTGGACGTCGTTGACAGCTTTGCTTGATTGTGCTACGGCATATTGGCCCAGATCTGCCAACGCCTCGACCGCACTGAGCCTCAGCTTCGTTGCAGAGCCGTCGAGCTCGATCTCCATATTCAGATACTCCGCGACAAACACCATCATGCCTAACATCATGGCCGCCAGAGGTGCCTCTCGGTTCCGTGACCAGCTGACGCACCCTACGGCGACCACGGAGTAGAGACCGGTCCAGAGCATGGTGGCGATGGCGGATTTGGTGTTGTCGAGGGTAGCAATAAATCAGGTGTAGTGTCTGTCTCGTAAGGGCGCTCCAAAGTTGTCTTGGGTGATGTTGATGTGATCGAGATTCCGACAGAGACTTGAGGTAGATATGCTCTGTCTTGAACGTAGCATGACTCTGTTGTGGTATCTGTTTCTGTCCGTACCATTCTTCAGAGTATCCAGCGCCATGGACGACTCGTCACCCGTGCGCGACCCATCATCGCTGCAAGCTCAACGAGCGTAGCGAACTCTTATGCTACTCCATCGCCGTCACCCTCCGAACAAAAGCCAGCCATGGTCTTCCTCATTCTCATCCACATGCTTCCCATCAACTTCGTTTGGAGGTGGGAGCGTGATCCGTTCATGGACGACTTGGACAACATCATGGACTACTTTTTCCACTTGATCGTCACCGTACTTATCAGCTTCTGGATGCTAATGGCTCTTTCGCACATCTGGCTGGACGACAAATTCCTTTGGGGCCGCCGTGATCCTGTGGCAGCTTGGGAAAATCGGGCAGGTCATTATCAGGTGTTTTGAATTGCATATAAGCTAAGCTGCCAAAGAGTGTGGAAGGCGTTTGGTCGTGAATCACGGTGCGGGTGGCTGCAATCCACGAACAACCTGTACATCAGTCTTGACTGCACTTCCGCGCAAATCCTGTTGTTACAACACACCACTGCAGCAAGTACAGCCTTACCAACATCCACCTACACCAACCACACCCACCCAGCAAGCAACCGATCATGCTTCTCATCGACCTCATCGTGATCTTCATCCTCCTCCGAGCCGTCTACTCCTGGTACCGCGGCGTCCCGCTCGAAGACTTCCTCATCTGGCTCTTCCCAGCATGGCTAACCCTCCACATCAGAATCTCCTGGTGGTTGGGATGGGTAGTGTTCTGCTGGCTGCGGGTTCCCAAAGAAGAAATCACAGAGCGCGTAGTCCCTGAGATCGTGAAGACTATGGCTGTGTTTGAGCGAGCGGGGCCGGTGGTCGAGTATGTCTGGGAAGTGCTTCAGCATACGGATTGGTTTCTGCTGGGGAGAAGGATCTGGGCGTTGGCATGATGGAAAGAGATCGCAGAGCATCCCGGGTTCTCGGCCGTTTGGTTCCTGAACCGTAACTCAGTCGTTCCAGTCCAAACCAAGGATATCAATCAGCTAACACTGAGAGATGAAGACAACCCAGCCTGGCCTGCCAGACCATTAAGGACCATCAAGAATGCGCGGTGGCCTTGCCGCACTACATTACCTTTCACCTCCTCGCCACACCAGAACCTCAACAGCCAGCACGGCACACCGCACGAAGCAAGCAAGCAAGCATCCAACCAACCAACCATGCTGCACCTCATCGACGTGATCTTCCTCCTAGTCCTCAGCGAAGCCCTCGCCCGCAAACGCCTCAACAGCGACTTCATTGGCAAGGTCCTTTTGCCAGTGCTCGTGGCCGTTGTCTTTAGATGCTTGATATGGACGACTGCGACATGCTTTTTCTCGTCTAGGGAGGAGCTGCAGCAGATCGGGGCAGACTTTCAGTTGAATCCTTCCATATTGGGGCGCGTGCTCCGGGTGGCGATGTACGTCTTGTGACTCGCGCACGCAAGCCCTTATCTGTTAGCAGGGCGAAAGCGGTAATGGGCCTGAAATTGGTGGATTCAGTGTATGGTATGGATCGAGTACGGAAATAAATCGATCTGCCTGCTTTGCAAAACGTTACGGAAGAGGTATCCCAGGAGTAACAGCCAACCGACAATACGCCAAGCACTCCAGAACTCTCATCATCAGCATACCCGTGACCGAAGCCGCTTCGCAGATCCAACTACTGGCCGTCATCAAACACAATGCCACCTGGCAGTGAGAGAACAACTTCCGCCAGCCACCATCGCCACATACACAGTTCACAAGATACGCACCGATCTACTCCTCCACAACGATCTTCCTAGTCATACTCTCAACCACCTTAGTGTAGAACTTGACGGCATGGTTTCGTGGGAAGCAGATCTCCTCAGCAAGGTAGTCGGGCAGGATCTCAAGCAAGTCCTTGTCTCGGCTCTCGTCCAGGAAAGGCTCGTAGGCAAATTCGGCCTCTTCGTACGACAGGCCGGTGGGAGTCTTGGGGTTGGCGATGGAGGCGTCGTTCGCGACTGAGAGGTGGAAATGGAGGGCTGTGATCTGGTTAGCACAACGCATGTGATGGGAGCGGAACAATACTTACTGCCGTTACGTCCTGTTTGAATACAGTCGTACTCGTCTTCTCCCTCCTTCCTCTTGACACCACGGATGATTAGGCCCGTGAGGTCTGAGTAAAGGTTCTCCTTCATCTTGAACTCTTTCTGCGCATCATCGCCTTTGCCTGCCGCACCGCGCTGCGAGGCTTTTGTCGCTGAAGCGGGTACTCTGCTGTTGTTGCTCTCCTGGGTAGTGCTGTTCGCTAGCTGTTGTCTCGCAGCTATGAGCTTGGCTTCCAGAGATTTGGTTTCGTTCTGCGAGGTTTGCAGCTTCTCTTTCAGGGTGGCGGACTCGGATGACAGTTTCTCGTTCGTTGACGTGAGGGTTGAGACCTGCTTCTGGAGGCCGGTGGTCTCGGAATTTGTGGACGAGCTCGATTTGCGCAGCTCCGCGATCTCTTTCTTGAGAGATGCGATCAGCGCATTCGCGTCCTTGGCTTTCTCGTCCGAAGCGCGCTTGAGCTTCTCGAAGTTTGACTCCTCCTGAGTTTTCCCAATTTCCTGCAGGTTCTGGTACTTCAAGTTGACATTCTCATACTTCTTCGTCATGTCGTTCAGCTTCCTCCGCACCTCTGGATCGCCTCCTCGCCTCTCGCGCTCTGTACCGCTTACACTCCCGCTCCGTTCTCGAGGCGCCGGGTAGCCGGGTTGTGCTGAGACTGACCGCGCGCTTGCTCTGGGCTGTAATGGCTGTACAGACGTCGATCGCGGCCGCTGTACAAATCGCTGGATCTGCTGGGGTGTAGGCGCTTGCGCGACGTCCATGTTATCCACGTCCATCTCGATCGACTGCTCAATGTCCTCGGGGTCTGGTTGCGTCTCGGGTATCACGCCCAGTGTTTCCGCCGCCTTTGATCTCGGTTTGCGCGCGGCTGCCGTCTTTGTGCGCTTGGCCTTGGGTTTCGCGTCATCTTCCTCTACATCTTCGGCGTCGCTGGGGATGTTCGTGCGATCTTTGAGCGCTTGACGCGGCTGCTTGGGCGCGGCTTTGCGCTTCGTCGCCGTCTTGCCAGCCGTGGCTTTCTGCATTGTCGCCTTTGATTTTGTGGGCTTGCGCGTGCCTGGGCAAGCGCATTAGCATGGAGTTATGTAGTAGACGTATGGAGTTGTGAATACCGTTCGCCGCGGCAGTTGCCAGGTCGTCCTCGCTCTCCGATGCGCCTTCTGTGTACACGGAACGCGGTGCCATCACAATCGCGAAGTCTTTGCCGAATACAATCGTATAATACGCACAGTATCAATGCAGCGATATGGCTGTCCTCGCTGTCGCAAATCAAGTCAATGCGCCGGAAAAGTGCAATGCATGGATGTCGAGGTGGAATAAGACGCGCGAACTTCAGCAAAACACGCGAAGTAAACATTGCCAAGCCATTCGGCATCTTCCGAGCACCACGTCCTCTGTGCTCCACCTAAGCCGACATCATCGTGCGCAACATGCCAGGAAGGCGACGATGAAGGACGTCGAGTAGCACAGGTAGGTCATCATCTTCTTACTGGTCTTCTCTCTCCTTCAGATAAGTTCATCGCCCCGTAAGTCAGGCACGGTTGCGCTGCTTCTGTCCAACCCATTCTCCCGTCTCGTTCATCACGAGTCAGCTCGTACTCAGTACTCAAGGCGATCACAAGCAAGATCAATCCTATACGACATCGCAGAAAGAAACGTAGCCAAGGCCCAACACATAATGGGTGTCAACACGGAGACTACGACTACGGTTGGCTACCCACGCCCCGACTTCCAGCGCCAGAACCTCAAATGGCAATCCCTCAACGGCCCATGGGACTTCCTCTTCGACGACCAAGATCTCGGCCTATCAGCCGGCTGGCAGCTCTCAACCATCACCCACCTCAAAGGCCAACGGAGCGTCAACGTACCCTACGTCTTCCAGTCCCCAGCCTCCGGCATCAACGAGCGGGGCGTACATGAGGTACTCTGGTACGAGCGCCATATCAAAGACATCCGTACCGAAAGGTTAGGAGAGCGTCTCCTTCTCCGTTTCGGAGCCGTGGATTATCATGCCACGGTCTGGCTTGATGGGTATTTCGTTGGAGAGCATCGAGCTGGGCATGTTCCATTTGATCTTGACCTTAGTGAGGCTGTCAGAGTCGCCACTGCGGGCGAGCAGGAGCAATCTTATCGCCTTACCGTGAGAGTATATGACTCTGCTTTCGATCTTACGCAACCGCGTGGGAAGCAGTTCTGGGGTCCGCAGAGCGAGAGTATCTTCTACACACCCTCCAGCGGGATTTGGCAGACTGTGTGGCTGGAGAGTGTGCCGAGGCTGCGGATAGCGGACAGCAGTCATGGTACTGTAATGTTCTCGAATGACATTAAGAAGGGCGTGATAGATGCGAGGATAGCTGTACAAGGCAGACGAGCGCAGGAGAAATGTGCGGTTGAGCTTGAAGTAAAACTAGCTGGTGTACTTGTCGGCAAATCTGAGAAGAAGTGGTTGGGCAGGGAAGAAGACTTCGTGCGCTTTGATCACAATATGCGGTTATCCGATCAGCAACTACGAGACCTATCACCCGAGCTCACGCACGAGCTACCTTTGGATGATTCAACATGCTGGCACAACGGCGTCGCTCTCTGGTCTCCTGAATATCCTACATTATACGATCTCACCATCCGTCTTTTCTCCACCTCACAGCAGCTAGACGAAGTCCACACGACCGCCGGCATGCGCTCCTTGACTTGGACAACAGGCGACAGCACCTTCCGCCTCAACGGCCGGCCCTACTTCCAAGCCCTCTTCCTAGACCAAGGATACTGGCCTGAGACCCTAATGACGCCACCTTCTCAAGACTCATTGAAGCAGGACATCATCCTCAGCAAAGCCATGGGGTTCAACGGCTGCCGCAAACACCAGAAAGTCGAGGACCCAGTCTTCATGTACTGGGCAGACAAGCTTGGATTCCTTGTCTGGGGCGAGATGGCTTCGTGTTTCAAGTTCTCCATCACTGGCACAGAGAGGTTCGATAAAGAGTGGATGGAGATGGTGAGGCGGGATATCAATCATCCTTGTATTGTTACCTGGACGCCGGTCAATGAATCCTGGGGCTATACTGATCTGGGAGGGAGCGCCAGGCAAAGGGATCATATCAGGAGTCTGTATTACATGACTAAGACGCTTGATCCGACAAGACCGGTCAACGATAACTGCGGATGGGAACATGCTGTCACCGATATATCGAGCTTCCATGAGTATGCGAGCACACCGGACCTTGCCAAACGATGTAAGACGCTCGGCGGTATCCTACACACCGGGAGAGATATGTTCCTCAAGCCCATCTATGGCGCAGCTGGCTCCCACGACCCGGGCAGTCAGCACGTGAGAGGCGCTCCCATAATGTGCACAGAGTTCGGCGGCATCAACGTTGCTGTTCAGAACGATCATACGAGGAAAGGGAACTGGGGATACAGCACTGCGCAAGATGGGCAGGACCTGCTGAAGAGGTTTGAGGACACCATGATGGCTGTCGTGAAGGAAGGACATGTGTGCGGGATCGTGTGGACACAATTCAGTGATATTGAACAAGAGGCTAACGGGCTTTATACTTATGATCGGAAGCCTAAGTTGCCTGTTGAAGGGGCGAAGGAAGTGGTTGAGAAGTGTAAGAGGGCTTATTTTGGGAAGTTGAGGAGATAGGGTTCCGTGGTTGGCGATGGGTGGACGTGTGTATGTGTGGTCTCCTTAACGGTGGCGATAAGGAGGTATGGTTGATTGACGAGAACTTTCGGCGATTCAAGAGCATGAGCAATGAAAATGACTGAACAAATGACACAACCCAAAGACGGATACGCCTTCCCAGACACGCGAAATTTATCGTTCGATTTCATCCAGCCCCTTTGGATCATATTGTCCGATGCGTCTTCATCCGACACAGCTGCCATATCATCACTAGCCTCGCTGCCGCTGCCAGAGCCTTTTCACGCAACTGCTCGAGCACAGAGAACAGTCCCCGTCATGGGCCAAAGACTTGCGACCGTATTCCGCACCCAAGCGTGGCCTCCATCATCCGCCTCCCGAGTCACGTAATCTTCTCTCGCATGTCGTATCAACCATTTCCAGAGCTCCACATGATGCGTTATTGATTCCAACTGTCCTCTGCCGTCCATCACGACGCTGGCCACCACGACTATTGAATTGTCGTAAGCCTTATGAGATCAAGGAAGAAGATCGGGATCAGGGGTATGAGTGCCGGTATGCCCACATTTGGATCCCCGCCGGCGGCGAAGATGACCAACAAAGCGAAGATGGCGTATACGAAACTCAACGGAAGCGGCATCTTTTTGCCCAGGATTTGTTCGATGAGTTGCTGTTTACTGCAGGTGCAGGCGTGCTCTTTTTGCTGCATGTTGACTTTCGTATGCTCGTGGTGCCGTTGTTAAGAAGTTGGTCAAGTTGCAAGTCGAGAGTCGAGAGCGGACCATATAAGTTCGGAAAGTCGTCTTCAGCGGAACCGCCATCACGCTTGAGATGCGTACCGTAGGTCCACTGCTCGAGTTGTTGTGCCCTGTGCAGGCGTCACGGCGAAGCCAGAGGAAAGTGGATCCGAACCACGGGTTGAATGGAAACACTACCGGTAGCCCCTCCTCAGCCTCGCACTAAGGTACATATTTCCTTCTCGAGTGTGTTGCAGACCTTTACCAACCATCCTCACGCCGATCTCATCTACGAATTAACTGCTGAGAGATATTACGAAAGTCGAAAATCAGCAACGCAACATCTTCCCGCTCAACAGACAAGACATCACTTCGATGGCGACGCAAGGCCCATTGATGCCCTTCTACGCTCTGCTGGCCCTCTTCTTCATGTGGCTCACGGACGGCAGGAGCGAGTTCATCGTGGCAGCAGTGATCTTCGGGGGATTCATCTTCATCATTGACCTTGTGCGCCTCAACAAAGAGAAATAGCCAGAAGTACAGGTCTCAGCATCGCAGGTCGCATAATCCAAATCTCTGGAAAAGGTTATTTTCGAACTCTGGGACTGGTCGCGACACTGTCCTCAGGAGTCTTCTCCCTGCGAACGATCGAAGCTGTCTCGCCGTCGCCTTTAACATATAAGAACTTCGCCGGGCTATCGCGTCTTCCATCCATCAGCCGACCAAACCATCTGAGCATCCTACGACTTCAGCGCTCGTCTTCCGACCTTCAAGGACCAACTGGCAATGATGGAGGATCCCGTCACTGCAATTTGCGCAGTCTGCGCTCTCACGATCATCCTTTACCATGCCGGCGGAGACCCGCTATTCGCCTATATAGCTGCGGTCATCGCCGTCATGTTTAATTTGAGCATATACGTTCCGGGATGGAACCATCCCAGGGAAGACGAGCTAATCAAGCTCACGGCGGCCTGGGCAGGAAGATCATAGCAGGCTCTACGATGCCTTCAGAAGCAACGACTCTGTGGAGAAGACTTTCTCCTCATGTGGCGGTGTTACTGCCGGCTATAGCAGATTAGCTTTCGCAGGCCGACTATACGCTGGAAACACAACCCTCAGCACCTTACTTGTGCCATCTCCGCCAGCACGAATCAAGCATAACAAAGCCTTACGAGCCAGACTCCAGGATCCTACACCTCCCCTGAAAGCAGACGACACCTTCGACTACTCCGCGGACCTACAAGCGAACATGGTCAGCATCACCACAAGCGCCTACGCCAAAGTCGCTCTCGCTGTCGTCTCCAGCTCGGGCGGCAACCCTGTCTTCTTGGGATTGTTCGTCTGCGTGGTGGACGTTGTGGCAATGGCAAGTCCAACATGGCTGAATCGTCGACGATAGGGCCGGGGCCAAGCATTGTTATGGCGGCCAAGTGGACGCCGTCGGCCTTTTAAAGGGAGCCATGAAAGCAGAGGGTGAATGAGGGGTCGTTGTTTGGTACTGAGCGAGACGAGGTCACGGAAGCATGTCATTGGGCCTGTTGAGAGGCAGTGGTACCGCCAGCAGTGCTTTATTGAGAACTAAAAAGAGTGTAATATCTACCATAATCGACATACTCTTCTCTTCTCCATGTGAAGGATTCCGCGGGGCTGTCATAGGTTAGGGTGCATACCACTGTCCGAGTGGCTTCGCTTGGCTCCTGTGAAATGCTTACAATGACAAGTGCTCGCGGCATAAATTGTGTTGGAGTATGTCATGGTCTTCATTCGTCAACAGTGTATTTTGACGTTGATGCTAAGCTATGGCTACGCGAAGTATGAGCAAGCCGTGCAGCACACCGCGATGTGGGAGGCCAGCATCCGTAGCCGGCCTATGCAATCCCCATGCAAGAGCCCATCGCTCAGTATATCATGAAGTCATCCGGTGTAAGATAGTGATGCTTGAGCTGGGCGAGTCTCAGCCCTGGAACAACAGACCCGCCGCATACTCCACATTGCCGTCGCACGCATCGAGTGCCGCGATCGCCTGGTCACGTGGAAAGCCGAGACCGACCAGCTGATCGATCGCCTCCTTGGGATGGGCGCTCGGCCGAGCTGGAGCACCTGCTGATGCGGCTGGAGTCGGTGCTGGTGTGGGCACTGATGGAGCTTTCGAGTTTGAGCCTGATCCGACCGTCTGTCCCTGTCCGCGGAAGGCGCCGTTCGTGCCAGATGAGGAAGCTGCGGCCGACGAACCTGCCTGTCTGACAGTGCCGGATTGTGCGCCGACTTCGGTGCCGTTTGGCCCTGAGACAGTCGGCTCATTCATCATCGACTCCTCGAAAGATCTCGGGATGTCTGCCTCGCCCAGGAAGCTGACCTCGTTACCGTCGCCGAAGATGAGCTTGTTGCTCTTCAGGTCAATAAGAGCTTGGAAGCGCTTGAGCATGTCCAGACCGAGAAGCAGGTCGACATCCTTGCCCTCCATGACTGTGAAAGAACAAGCCATGCTCGAAGTGCCAATCCTAATAGGAGCAGAGTGTACACGACCGAGAATCTGCGCGGTACCGACACCCTTCGCCACACCAGAGTAGCGCTTGTCGATCAGTCGCATGATGCCGCATGTCTCAGCACATGACGGCGACATTATCGTGGTCTGAGCACCAGAGTC